>CM075765.1:66974246-67029246 GCA_037974665.1 Ehretia macrophylla
ATAACAACCCCAACCCGGCCCTTCTCAAGACTAGGTCAAAGTCTGCGTTTATCGTCATTAGAAGTTCATAACTTTCTATTAAAAGGAACAGTAAATAAAGAATTACTTAATAACAAGCCTTTATATAATAATTTAAATAAAAATTCGTGTTACAACATCTGAGATCTGATAACTACCCGGGTAGCATACAAACTGACGTTTGAAATATAAAGCCCCAACCTGGCCTATAAAGGTTAGACTAGGGTATGATCTAAACATTCAAGTCACGTCTCGTACTTAACAGTTCATGAAGATTTAACACTTAATGTTTTGGCCTAAACTCCAAATTTTTTCGATAAACCGGTAGCATAACGGCTGTAATTGGGCTCTTTGGTTTGACCTAATTCTCTACACGCCTCAATTATTCCAATCATTAATCCAATTCCATTAAGGACTCCTATTTGTCACCAACCGATTTGCCTTCTAGTTTATCTTGAAAGTCTTGTTTGGTTAATAAGCCTAACATGATAACTATGTCCCGTTTATTTGTCAATTTCCTATCATGCAAGTACCTATTATCCTTTAGTTTGCAAATGAGCATCTAAGTAAAATTAGATAGAATTAACTTAGTTGATTGTTCATCTAGTGGTTTGAATGCCTACGATAACTACTAATTAAGAAACGAAAGCAAACAACCAAATAAAAGTTCATCCGGTTATAGATAGTACAATCCCAGAATTAGACCCAAATTACAACGGGGTCATTTACATCAATAAAATGAATAGTTTGCAATGAAACACAACATCCATATAGCAACCACTTTCAGGCAAATCACAAAAGCACGTAGAGACAGGCAATCACTCAAAGGAATTATCATTAGGCACATTGTCCTCGGGTACCTGTTCTTGATCTTCTTCACCTGAGATGATAAAAGAAGGTGAGTCCTTATGAACTCAGCGAGGGGGAACGAGAAATAGGTTTTGAAACTCATTTTTCGGTTCAACTTATGAAAATCCTTTGCAAGCATGAATATAACAGTAATATAAGTACAGGAACAGAAATACCAGTCTTTCCTCCCCGAGGTTCTCTAGGAACCAAGCGAGAGTACTTATACACATAGTAAAAAGGATACAGTGAGCTTTTGCTCTCAGGTTAGTTCCAGAATCAGTTGTTGCGGCCGACTTCAAATCATCCCCCAAACACGCCAGGTGGGTGTACTCCGGATGTACCCAAAATCCTATGACCCAACTCTCCGAGGGAGTGTAGCCCCCAAGCGAGAGGGGGAATGGGAGCATGGTAGTCACAGGTGCACTGGTAAGCCCGATGCCGCCCGGTGTGCGTGATCGCTACCATGCCGACAGGAAAGGTTGCAACCTTGTATGCAATGCACATTTATGGCAGGTAATATATCACAGTAGGAGGACAACAAAATAGGTTGCCTCTGGACAGTCATAAGATTGCACATTGACAGGTAAACAAGCAGGGCACGATAAGATAGAAAATTTCACTTGAAAGTCATATAGAGTTATATGAAAATTAAACGGGCAGCCATGTAACACATGTAAAACAGGCCATATAACTCATTACGAAGCCCACGTGATCAAGTGATTAGATTATTCAACATGCAATGACATCAACATGGGTTCGGGTGCAAGAAAAGCTTATGTGTCAACATGCAATGGTCAAAATCACATTTGAAGTTATAAGACATTTACGGGCAGCCCACTAAGCATATAATTTCCACACAATATCCAAATGATCAACACTTAGCAAGACTACCTAGTCATTAGGGTTTCCGTTTCATGCTTAACCGTGTGATTAAACCCTAAGTCAACTCAAGATCATTCTCAAGTCATGAATCATTCAATTCAAACATCCTCAAGTATTCAAAACAGTCCACACAACATCCCAACACCACAATTCCAAGCAATTAGTACTACAAGAGAGGTTACAACAATTTTCCAAGCATATAACTAAGTGAAACCCTTATTACAATAGGCTGTTTTCTCACAATCAATAAGATAATCAAACAATCTCCAAATCCGGTGAATAAGATATAAAATTAAATCTTACGAAGTTAGCTAAAATCAGAAACAAACCTTGCATCAACTGGAGTTCGGGATCACTAGATATAGCCGAAACAGTGGAATAGCACAAAACTGTCCAGATTTGCACACTTTTCAGTAATTGACGTTTGTGAGGTCCTTAGGGTCAGTTTTATCCTTGGTCCATTTCTGACAAAAATGTCCAGAACTGAAAAATCTAGCAGTGCACCAAATTTCATGCATTTTGGACATCATTAACTAAGTAAAATCTGGTTCGTTCTATAAGGTTAGCGCATCTGCCAAAACCTGCTTCATTTTTTCAGATTTCCAGATTTGGACACATTTTAAAGATTTACCATTTTGAGGACCTTAGAGTTGAAATTAGCTTTGGCCTATTTCTGCGAAAAGTGTTAAAACCTGTCCAAACTAGTCACCTACCAATTTTCAAGCATTTTCAACATCATTTGCCTAGCTAAACTTACCTAGAAACAGACTGGTCAGAGAGCTGTCAACAATCCGACTTCACCTATCATCACTTTCAAGCCAAGATCTTGTCATGCATGGTTGTTTAAGCTTATGAACGAACATATAACTCAAGTACAGAAGCGAAGACATATATTTATGAGCATGCATGTGAATTTTTGAAGGATTTTCAAAAGGTTTTAGCCCTCACCTTAGCAATCAACCAAGAAGATGCACAAAAACTTGTTGAAGCACAAATTTCTTCTTCTTCTTCCTTGCTTAGCCAAGACTCCACCCGATTTCTCTCTATTTTTCCTAGCTTAGTGGCCAAGTTCTTAGTACATGCATGTGGTTAGAACAAGAAGAAAAGAAATGGAAGCTAGGAAACTCACCAAGGCCGAAAATGGTGACTCAAAATGCTTGCATGTGTGTTTCTTGCATCCTAGCTTGCTTGGGTGAGTTTCTTTGCTTGTTGTTTGTCTTGAAGCACCATAGGATGATGAAGATGAGTTAAGGGATGAAGAAAATCAGCCCAAAACCGAGATGGAGAGAGAAGAATGAGAGGGATAGAGGGAAATGTGAGGAGAATGAGAGAAATGAAAGAAAAATGAGGCTTTTTGCAAAAGTTGATGCATGGGTTCAGCCTTGAGCTTAGCAATTCTGATTTTTGTCTTCAAGAGGCATTTTGAAATTCTGAGCATGGGCAAGGAGCACTTGGTCGAAAATGGTGTGCATTGGGTAGGGTTTTGGGGCTATTTTTTATGCATTTGTGTCATAATATTTCATAGATTGTCTAGGACTAATTTTTTATGCATTTGTGTCATTAGAATTGTCATAGGAATGTTGGGAAATTAGGGGATCTAGGTAGAATAAAATATAGGAATGTTTGTTGATGAGTTGAATTATGAATAGAATAATAGTTAGTGAAAAATGTAGGAATAGTTTAGTATTATTTTATTGTTAGTGGAGTTTGTAGAGAATTTAAATTAGGAATATAATATTGGTTAGTGGATTGTGTATGATTATTTTATTGTCTTGTGCTTTGTGTAGGATTCTTTCTTGATTAATGTGGTGGCACGGATTCTTAGGTCTAGGGCACGAATTACAAGGTAGACACGAACTACAAGGTAAGACACGAACTTCAAGACTAATGCACGTACTTCAAGATAAATGCACGGATTCCAATACAATACACGTAAATCGAGGTACGACTCTTAAACCTAGGTTAGGACACGCAATTTAAGGTCATGGCACACAAAATGAGGAATGCACAAAAACCAAGACAGGGCACGTAATCCAAGGCCAGTCATATCATTCTTGGTATATGACATGCAAAGCAAGGTAACACACTTTATTCAGGGTCGGGCCTCACATCAACATAGCTACCCTTTTCCCGATATTAATACAACAACTCTAACTTTTACAACTTAGATCCAACTATGACAGCAAAAGGCTTCGAGCATGTAAACATTCAAAGTCAATTTTCATTTCAAGCTAAGCTGCACCTGCACTGGGGAGAGAAAAAACGGTGAGCTTTGGGGAAGCTCAGTGAGGATAGAATAGAAGAGTTTTGAAAACATTTATGGTCAGTCTTTTTTGTAAATCATGATGCAATTCACGTATGGTGGTATAACAATTTGTCCATATAAGATATGATAACTAGTAGTAAATTACATTTGAGCCATATATAATAACAAAAATGACATTTAGGTAAACAATAGTGGCATATATCCACAACAGATATCAGCCTACTCTCCGAGGGTGGAATGCCAAGCGAGAATAGGACACTACTCTCTGATGGTGGTTCCAAGTGAGAGTAGGAACAAGTCAAGTATTTCATGAGGTGGCTAGCCTTGATCTCAATTTCAACTTCTTATTTCTCCCAAGAGGATACTCCGGATTGTATCTAAAATCTACGATCCAACTCTCCAAGGGTGGTACCAATCGAGAGAGAAAATAGGTCCACGATAGACACGGGAGCACCGGCAAGCCCTATGCCGCCCAGCGTTCGTGCAAGCTATCGGGCCTGAGGTTGGAACCCCCAAGTACACACAAGCATGCACAAGTAGTCATAGAACACACAACAAATCATATGTGGATCAACTAAAGTGGTTGTCCCGGGCAAGTAATAAACATTTTCTTGGCAATAGAATAACGACTATAATAAAGCAATTTTCAAGTATAAATAGGGCATTATGACGGCATGCAAATAACATGTATAACATTTATGTAAATATTTGGGCAACATCTCTGCTTATCTTATGCTAAAACAATCAAATAAATCGAGTAGTAAATATTATCTAAGTCAACTCTAATTCAAATAAATAAAGAATATTAATAAGCATGATATTTATCTCAAGCTAGAATATTAAAATAACAAATCATGTTATAGACATATAATAATCATATAAACATATAAGATGCTGTTTTTAATAAAATCTCCTCACCTTAAAATGCCGAAAATTGGAGAAGATTTGGACTGGTTTTAAAATTTTCGGAACGTTAACTAACTGAATCGATATAATTTAGTGAAATCGGGCCAAAGAAAAGTGTTTGCCTATTTGATTTCAGGGAGTCAAGTGACCCTTTTATATAGTTTTTCCAAACCAATGCATGCGGAACACGTGTCTCACCACGTGTCTCACATGCGTGGCACGTCCACGCATGTGTGACACGTGTCCCCCCTAAGTGTCACGCATGCGTGACATGTCCACGCATGTGTGACACGTATCCCTCCACGTGTCTCACATGCATGGCACGTCCACGCATGTGTGACACGTGTCCTTAGACACGTGTCCTTAGACACGTGTCACTCCTCGAGAGTGACACTAACATTTCATTTTTTACCCGTTTTGTACGTAGGTGTCCCGATTATCGTATTTTCGGGCCGGAATGCAATTTTGCCAAACTTCACCGTTAAGTAGTACAAGTAAAAAGAAACTCAATGGCATATACCTGTTTTTCGCGACGGAATCCCGATTTTTCTATAATTAGCCCCGAAGTGAAATCCCTTTTTCGGACCAAAAATCCCTGAATTTGGAAAAACAGCTGAAATAGCTCAAAAAGTTAAAGGAAAGCACCCATACTCTTGTAAGCAGCTAAAAAGTTTTACTTAGTCACGATATGGGGTTTTACATCCCTGTAATGATCCTAAGCTTTATGTTAATTAATGTTATAAGAACACCTATTAATTCGTGGTAGGTATAAACTATAATTAGATTAATAGTTTCTAAGAAATCTTATGTTTATCAAAAGTCAAAGCTTCTGAATGATAATAGACAATGGAAATACTCAATTATCGTAGCCTCTCCTTGTCTTAATTTCATATGCTTTGTTAAGTCCATAATTGTCACAAATAAAGGCACTCAACACTCGGGTATTATTTAGGCTTTTATTCCTTAATTTCAATCAAATCAATTAACTTTACAGATTACCATCCTCAAGCTAATACTTTTCCTAGCAACCTGTTAAGTGTACTAATACTACTTCTCTCCAAGCCCAACTCAGTATAACGCCTATGTAGGCGGATAGCAATATTTTGTTTAACCCCTGGCGTTAAAACTTCTAATCCATTTATGCCCGTTAATATCCTTTACTTAATTTAAACCCATGTGTTAGCAACTTCAAAGTATATTCCTATAGTAAACAATTAATTAATTAACCCTGACCACCAAATTAACGGTCGGCTATGTTAATCCCTAGCTAACACCTTGCTCAACGTTTATATTTCTATTGCTTTACTCAACAAAGCTGGTTATGATAGCTGCGTAAGTATTATAAAGAAGACTAATAAATTAAGCTAAATCCATCTTATCCCACATTTACTGATCGGATCCCCTACTTATTCAAGTGAGTGTTATATCATCACCCTACTCGAAGCTGGTGCCCCTATTTAGCCAGCACTAATCAATTGTAATTCCCAAATTTTTATATTACTTGGTAGTAGGTCCAATTATAACTATACCGTTTTCTTGTAACAATTTAATTCTATAACCGAAGCTACCCAAGATGATACTCACCCATCTTTACTCTAATACCCATTCTAAGGTCTGCAAACATTCCTCAAGATAACTAGTATCCTATACCATCTTATAGAAGACAACTGAATTCCTAATGACATATTTTAAAAGAAAACTTTATCTTAATAAGTTTAACTAACATTCTAATTCCTTTTTGCTAAACTAAGTTAATCCCTCAATGAAACTATTCAACGAAGTTACAGTAATACTTTATTTAATTTATATCAAACTACCATACTCCAAGGTCTATCTAAGTTACTTATAAACTTTGAACGGTAAAACTAGGTATCATTCTCAAATTAGAATAGTTCAGCTAACGCCTTACTTTCTTTTCCTCAAATAATATTTTAGTTTATTATCCTAACAGTCCAAATAATTAAAGGTCGATTAATAGAATCTCATAAGTTTAGTATTTCCAATTACTTCCAAGCATAAATTATCTGAATTTACTTGATAATTGAAAGGAATGCTTAGCTTGATATGCTAGTTACAACATTTCCTCTTAATTTAAAATATCTCGAAGCATAAAACACTTATCTCTAAACACGAAAACACCAAGCACATAAGTGAAGTAAGCCAAACACATAAGGAACACTTATTTCATATATTATTATTCGGGATCCGAGTACAGATCCTTACATCCTCCCCTCTTTACAAAAATTGCGTCATCGCAATTTACTTACCTATTTGCTAAGATACTCCTTGTTGGGTATCACCAAATGAAACGATGAGACTCTTCAAACAAAAGCTCAGCATATAGGTGTCCCCCTAATAACAAGCTTCCTCCACTTATCAAAGCCTAGTAAGTAGTCCAGGATTGTTATTGCCTCAGGATCGATTTTATCTCTAGCACTCTCTGATGGTTCAAGCTTGTAATCCTATTTTCAATTTCGTAGTCCACACTTAAGTACCACCTCCATATCCATTATTTGAATATTTCCATCTATACTCTAGTTAAGCCATCAAAGTACTCCTTACTTCATGTGAACAATCATTTAAGAAATCAAGGAAGCTAACCTTTGTATGGTCGTGCCATGTTATCAAGCTCTCATTTATCTGGTACCTCAAGTTAACATATTCTAATGAAAGTTGAAGTTCTTCACTAGGCTAATACCACAATCAACACACATTAGCTTGACAAGGCATATTAGATAGGTTTACACTTAAAAGATAAGCATATTAGGCACGTTTCATCATGCTAAACACATATTCCTAAAAGATAACTACCCACCGTCCGAAGATCCTATCCCGGCTTATGAGCTAACTAAGCTCTGATACCACCTGTAACGACCCCAACCCGGCCCTTCTCAAGACTAGGTCAAAGTCTGCGTTTATCGTCATTAGAAGTTCATAACTTTCTATTAAAAGGAACAGTAAATAAAGAATTACTTAATAACAAGCCTTTATATAATAATTTAAATAAAAAAGGGTGTTACAACATCTGAGATCTGATAACTACCCAGCTATCATACAAACTGAGGTTTCAACATAGCTACCCTTTTCCCGAAATTAATACAACAAACTCTAACTTTTACAACTTAGATCCAACTATGACAGCAAAAGGCTTCGAGCATGTAAACATTCAAAGTCAATTTTCATTTCAAGCTAAGCTGCACCTGCACTGAGGGGAGAAAAAAAAGTTAGCTTTGGGGAAGCTCAGTGAGGATAGAATAGAAGAGTTTTGAAAACATTTCTGGTCAGTCTCTTTTGTAAATCATGATGCAATTCACGTATGGTGGTATAACAATTTGTCCATATAAGATATGATAACTAGTAGTAAATTACATTTGAGTCATATATAATAACAAAAATGACATTTAGGTAAACAATAGTAGCATATATCCACAACAGATATCAGCCTACTCTCCGAGGGTGGAATGCCAAGCGAGAGTAGGACACTACTCTCCGAGGGTGGTACCAGTGAGAGTAGGAACAAGTCAAGTATTTCATGAGGTGGCCAGCCTTGATCTCAATTTCAACTTCTTATCTCTCCCAAGAGGATCCTGCGAATTGTATCCAAAATCCACGACCCAACTCTCCAAGGGTGGTACCAAGTGAGAGAGGGAATAGGTCCACGATAGACACGAGAGCACTGGCAAGCCCTATGCCACGCGGCGTTCGTGCAAGCTATCGGGCCTGAGGTTGCAACCCCCAAGTACACACAAGCATTTACAAGTAGTCATAAAATACACAACAAATCATATGGGGATCAACTAAAGTGGTTGTCCCGGGCAAGTAATAAACATTTTCTTGGCAATAGAATAACGACTATAATAAAGCAATTTTCAAGTATAAATAGGGTATTATGACGACATGCAAATAACATGTACAACATTTATGTAAATATTTGGGCAACATCTCTGCTTATCTTATGCTAAAACAATCAAATAAATCGAGTAGTAAATATTATCTAAGTCAACTCTAATTCAAATAAATAAAGAATATTCATAAGCATGATATTTATCTCAAGCTAGAATATTAAAATAACAAATCATGTTATAGACATATAATAATCATATAAACATATAAGATGTTGTTTTTAATAAAATCTCCTTACCTTAAAATGCCGAAAATTGGAGAAGATTTGGACTGGTTTTAAAACTTTCAGAACGTTAACTAACTGAATCGATATAATTTAGTGAAATCAGGCCAAAGAAGAGTGTTTGCCTATTTGATTTCAGGGAGTCAAGTGACCCCTTTATATAGTTTTTCCAAACCAATGCATGTGGAACATGTGTCCCGCCACGTGTCTCACATGCGTGGCGCGTCCACTCATGTGTGACACGTGTCCCCCATATGTGTCACGCATGCGTGGCATGTCCACGCATGTATGACACGTATCCCTCCACGCGTCTCACATGCATGGCACGTCCACGCATGTGCGACACGTGTCCTTAGACATGTGTCACTCCCCGAGAGTGACACCAACATTTCATTTTTTACCCGTTTCGCGTGTAGGTGTCCTGATTATCGTATTTTTGGGCCGGAATGCAATTTTGCCAAACTTCAACATTAAGTAGTACAAATAAAAAGAAACTCAATGGCGTATACCTGTTTTTCGCGACGGAATCCCGATTTTTCAATAAATAGCCCTGAAGTGAAATCCCTTTTCCGGACCAAAAATCCCTAAATTTGGAAAAATAGCCGAAATAGCTCAAAAAGTTAAAGGAAAGCACCCATACTCTTGTAAGCAGCTAAAAAGTTTTACTTAGTCACGATATGGGGTTTTACATTCCTGTAATGATTCTAAGCTTTATGTTAATTAATGTTATAAGAACACCTATTAATTCGTGGTAGGTATAAACTATAATTAGATTAATAGTTTCTAAGAAATCTTATGTTTATCAAAAGTCAAAGCTTCTGAATGATAATAGACAATGGAAATACTCAATTATCGTAGCCTCTCCTTGTCTTAATTTCGTATGCTTTGTTAAGTCCATAATTGTCACAAATAAAGGCACTCAACACTCGGGTATTATTTAGACTTTTATTCCTTAATTTCAATCAAATTAATTAACTTTACAGATTATCATCCTCAAGCTAATACTTTTCCTAGCAACCTGTTAAGTGTACTAATAATACTTCTCTCCAAGCCCAACTCAGTATAACGCCTATGTAGGCAGATAGCAATATTTTGTTTAACCCCTGGCGTTAAAACTTCTAATCCATTTATGCCTGTTAATATCCTTTACTTAATTTAAACCCATGTGTTAGCAACTTCAAAGTATATTCCTATAGTAAACAATTAATTAATTAACCCTGACCAACAAATTAACGGTCGGCTATGTTAATCCCTAGCTAACACCTTGCTCAACGTTTATATTTCTTTTGCTTTACTCAACAAAGCTGGTTATGATAGCTGCGTAAGTATTATAAAGAAGATTAATAAATTAAGCTAAATCCATCTTATCCCACATTTACTGATCGGATCCCCTACTTATTCAAGTGGGTGTTATATCATCACCCTACTAGAAGTTGGTGCCCCTATTTAGCCAGCACTAATCAATTGTAATTCCTAAATTTTTATATTACTTGGTAGTAGGTCCAATTATAACTATACCGTTTTCTTGTAACAATTTAATTCTATAACCGAAGCTACCCAAGATGATACTCACCCATCTTTACTCTAATACCCATTCTAAGGTCTGTAAACATTCCTCAAGATAACTAGTATCCTATACCATCTTATAGAAGACAACTGAATTCCTAATGACATATTTTAAAAGAAAACTTTATCTTAATAAGTTTAACTAACATTCTAATTCCTTTTTGCTAAACTAAGTTAATCCCTCAATGAAGCTATTCAACGAAGTTACAGTAATACTTTATTTAATTTATATCAAACTACCATACTCCAAGGTCTATCTAAGTTACTTATTAAATTTGAACGATAAAACTAGGTATCATTCTCAAATTAGAATAGTTCAGCTAATGCCTTACTTTCTTTTCCTCATATAATATTTTAGTTTATTATCATGACACTCCAAATAATTAAAGGTCGATTAATAGAATCCCATAAGTTTAGTATTTCCAATTACTTCCACGCACAAATTATCTGAATTTACTTGATAATTGAAAGGAATGCTTAGCTTGATATGCTAGTTACAACATTTCCTCTTAATTTAAAATATCTCGAAGCATAAAACACTTATCTCTAAACACGAAAACACCAAGCACATAAGTGAAGTAAGCCAAACACATAAGGAACACTTATTTCATATATTATTATTCGGGATCCGAGTACGGGTCCTTACACGATCCACTGAGATTCAGCCCTTTGTTGCTCCGATTCGTCCATCCCCCTTCCTCACCTATCTCCGCCCCATCTGCAATCCAATCCCATCAACTAACACTATTTCCCCCAAACGGGCCAAGAGGTTCGATGCCCTATGCCGCTCCCCAAGTGTGTCTCCAAGTGCCTAAGTAAGTCATAAGTTGTAACCTAAGTGTCGACATGCGAATGCCCAAGTGTTGCCAAGTGATCTGTGCCCAAGTCCGAATAACATTAGCCCAAGTTAGTTTGCCACGCTCGCTGCGTGCATAAGTGCCGCTGCAAATGTCGTAGGGTTTCGAGGCAACGATGATGCCCAATTATGCCCAAGTGCTAAGTGCTATGCCCAAGGATGCCCAAGTGCTAAGTGCTACGCTCAAGGATGCCCACCCAAGTGCTAAGTGCTATGCCCAAGGATGCCCAAGTACTATGCCCAAGTGCTAAACCCAAGTGTTGACATCATAAGTTTTAAGTGTCGACGCGCGAATGCCTAAAGTGCTATACCCAAGGGCTATGTGCTACTCCCAATGATGCCTAAGTGCTATGTGCTATACCCAAGTGCTATGCCCAAGTGCTATGTGCACCTAAGTGCTATGCTCAATGATGCCTAAGTGCTATGCCCAAGTGTTAACGGAACCTATGCCGGCCGACCCTGCTCATCGCCTCGAGTGCCCAAGTGTTAGACAGCCTATGCTTGCTTCGTAAGAGATGGAAACAAATTTGAATCTGACCTTGTGTGCTGCCGGCTCGCCGAGGTGCCTAACATTCTTCCTCAGCATTTACGGTGACTGAGGTTATGTTGCCCCTATCTTCGGTACAACTGGGCATATTCGTGAACGGTTGCGGCACGACTGCCCACGGTATTGTACGACAGTGCACGATTGGGCCTCGGATGGGACACGTACTTGGGGCACGTACTTGGGGCCTCGGATGAGCCACAACTTGGCAAGCAGTTGGGGCACGGCTTGACAAGCAGTGGGGTCGCACAAGGGGAACGATGGGGCAAACAGTTAGGCCACGTAGGGTACGCGCATGGGGCACCCATACTGCACGAAGGTGCGCTCATGGGGTGCCTGTGCCGAACGATGGTGCGCACATGTAGCCCACATACCGCACAAAGGTGTGCACATGAGGTGCCCATGCCGCACAATGGTGCGCGCATGCAACACGAAGGTGCTTGCATAAGGCGCCCATGTAGCACGAAGGTACACGCATGTGGCGCCCATGTGGCATGATGGTGCACGCATGCGGCCCACATGCCGCACGATGGTGCGCGCATGCAGCATGAAGGTGCACGCATGGGGCACCCATGCCACAATATGGTGTGAGCATGGGGCGCCTATACCGCCCGATGGTGCGCGTATGCCGCACGATGATGTGCGCGTGGGGCTGCTATGCCGTATGAAGACGAGCGCATGGGGTGCCTATGCCGCACGATGGTGCAAGCATGCCACTTAAAGGTGCAAGCATGGGGCGCCCATGCCACTCGATGGTGCGTGTATGCCGCATGATAGTGCGTGCATGGGGCGTGCATGCCTCACGATAGTGGCCGCATGTCGCCCGCATGCCGCACGAAGGTGCGTGCATAGGGGGCACATGTCGCACGAAGGTGCGCGCTTGTGGCGCCCATGCCGTACAATAGTGAGTGCATGCTGCACGAAGGTGCATGCATGGGGCGCCCATGCTGCACGATGGTGCGCTCATGTCACACGATGGTACACGCATGGGGCACGCATGCCGCACTCTGGTGCGCGCATGTGGCCCGCATGCCGCACGGAGGTGCTCGCATGTGGCACCCATGCTGCACGAAGATGTGCGCATACGGTGCCCATACCGCTTGATGTTGTGTGCACAGGGCGCGCATGCCGTACGATGGTGCACGCTTATGTCCCGCATGCCGCACGAAGGTGCGCGCATTGGGTGCCCATACCGCACGATGGTACGCGCATGCCGCACGATGGTGCACGCATGTGGCCTGCATGCCGCACGAAGGTACGTGCATGGGGTGCCCTTGCCACACGAAGGTGCGCGCATGGGGCGCCCGTGCCGAATGATGGTGCGCTCATCTAATGCGCATGCCGTACGATGGTGCGCGTATGTGGCCTGCATCCCCCACGATGGTGTGCGCATGGGGTGCCCATGCCGCACGATGGTGTATGCATGCAGCACGAAGGGGCGCGCATGATGCGCCCATGCCACACGATGGTGCGCGCATCGGGCACGCATGTCGTACGATGGTGAACGCATGGGGCGCCCATGCCGTACGATGGTACGGACATCGGGCGTTCATGCCGTATGATGGTGTGTGCATGTGGTCCGCATGCTGCACGAAGGTACGCGCATGGGGCGCCTATGCCGCACGATGGTGAGCGCAAGTAGCACACACGAGGCGCTCATTGGGCGCTATTGGGGCACCACGGCTGGGGCATTGTTGGGGCACTGTTGGGGCACGGCTAAGGCACTATGGCGGTACACTTCGGGGACGATGGGGGATGTTGGGGGACGACTTTGGCACAACTAGGAGATGTTGGGCACAACGAGCAATGTTAAGTATTCAGGGGTATTGGGCATGCTGAATGTATTATGACACGAATGTGGACATTGATATTCTTGTACAACTGTTTTTCGAATCTATGAAGTAGTCTTAACCTTTGCCTTGTCTGACAAACAGTTCCCCACATTTGTGAGACGAAATAGATTAAGTGGTTTCCCAATCCATCCAAAAAAAATTTAACGTCAAATATCATGTAAACAAATTAAATTATGAATTAATATAAATTTTCCTGATGTTTCTAGTATTTTTTCTGATTTTTCCCTATTTTTCATAATTTTTAAATATTAAAAATTAATTTTCTGAAAAAAAATATTTTTGAATTTCATTTAACAAATTAATGTTTGAATTAATATAATTTTTTCTGAATTTTCTACTATTTTTTCTAATTTTTTGCAATTATTAAATATTAAAAAATATTTTTTTTGGAAAAAAATAATTTTGAAGCATTTGGATATCATATGCTATCAATAAGGAACAAGTTGGGTACGAAGATCATGTCATATGGGGCCTTTTATAATGTAAAACGCCCATTATGAATCTCTGGCAAAATGTACGCTACTCCTGTCACTTGGGTTTTTGCATCTAAATATACTATAGGGGGGGTATGTGGTGTCAAGCCTCCTGGTCGAGGTCTACGCGGGGGGACGTTGTGGGCACTTCGTGTGAGGCCCGACCCCGATTTGTGTGCGATACCTCGTTTCGTGTGCCCTAATCTAGATTTGCGTGCCTTGACCTAGGTTTAAGAATTGTGTTCATTTTGTGTGCCTTGCATTGAATTACGTGCATTCATTTAGGGTTGCGTGCATTTACTTGAAAAACGTGCGTTCGTCTTGTAGTTCGTGTCCTACCTCGTAGTGCGTGCCCTAGACCTAGGAAAGCGTGCCCTCACGCTAATCAAGAAAGCATCTTACACAAAGCACTAGACTATTAAACAATCCTACAAAATCCACTATCAATATTATAATCCTAATTCAACTCACTAGAAGACAAAAAGTTCACTAAACACTAGACATTCCTTATTCTTTATTCCTTATTCTTTTTGCACTTTCAAGACACAATTAAAATAATACTCCAATAGATGACAAAAATTCAGAATTTTTATAGCCTTGGCCGACCAACTAGGTAGTATTTGTGCATGTGTGCTCAATTCAAATTGATCCTAGACAAACTATGACAAGAACACTTAACAATGCATAAAAATAAAATAAAAATAAAAAAAAATAAAAAAAAATTGCTCAAACTTCCTCAAAATTCCACCTTGCCCGACCAAAACAACCCATGCCCATGCTAGCAATTTTAAATTTCATCTTGAAGACACAAAAGGCTGAATTTTTATGCCCAAGGCCGACCACTTGCTTCAAAAATTTGCAAAGCCATCATTTTTTTTGTCATTTCTTCTTTCTCCCTCACCCTTCCCTCTCTCCCGCTCATTCTTCTCTCTCTCTCTCGGCCTTGGCTGAGTTCTCACCTCCCATAGCTCATCTTCTTCACACTTTGGTCAATCAAGACAAGCAACAAGCAAGGAAAGTCGAGCAAGCTAGCTAGGATGCAAGAATCATACATGCATGTCCTTTGAGTCCTCATTTCGGCCCTAGGTAAGTTCTTGGCTTCCATTTCTTTTCTTCTTGTTCTAACCTCATGCATGTACTAAGAGCTTGGTCACTAAGCTAGGAAAAATAGAGAAACTCTAGTTGGAACCTCGGCTAGGCAAAGGAGAGGAAGAAAAGTTTGCTTCAACAAGTTTTTGTGCATCCTCTTGGTTGATTGCTAAGGTGAGGGCTAAAACCTTTTGAAAATCCTTCAAAAATCCACATGCATGCTCATAAAAGTATGTCTTTGCTTCTGTACTTGAGTTATATGTTCGTTCATAAGCTTTTGCAACCATGCATGGCAAGATCTTGGCTTGAAAGTGATGATAGGTGAAGTCGGATTGTTGACAGCTCTCTGACCAGTTTGTTTCAAGGTACGTTTTGATAGGAAAATGATGATGAAAATGCATGAAAATTGGTAGGTAACTAGTTTTGCCAGTTTTGAACACTTTTTACAGAAATAGCCCAAAGATAATTTCGACTCTAAGGTCCGAAAAATGGCAAAGCTTTAAAATGTGTCCAAATCTGGAAATCTGGAAAAAATGAAGCAGGTTTTGACAGATGCACTGACCTGGTAGAACGAACCAGATTTGACATAATAAATGATATCCAAAATGCATGAAATTTGGTGTTCTGCAAAATTTTTCAGTTCTGGACATTTTTGTCAGAAATGGACTAAGGCTAAATCTGACCCTAAGGACCTCAAAAACGTCAATTATCGAAATGTGTGCAAGTCTGGACAGTTTTGTGCTATCCTACTGTTTCGGCTATAACTAATGATCTCGAGCTCCAAATGATGCAAGGTTTGTTTCTGATTTTAGTTTGCTTCTTAAGCTTCAATTTGACATCTTATTCAATGGAATTGGAGATTGTTTGCTTATCTTAATGATTGTGAGAAAACAGCCTATTGCAGTAAGGGTTTCACTTAGTGTTATGCTTAGAAAATTGTTGTGACTTCTCTTGTTGAATTAAATGCTTGGGATTGTAGCTTTGGGATGTTGTGTAGACTGTTTTGAATGTTTGAGGATGTTGGATTAAATTATGCATGACTTGAGCTTGATTTTGAATTGGTTTGGGGCTCAAATTGCACGGATATGCACGAAATGGAAACCCTAATGACTTGATAGGCTTGCTAAGTATTGATCATTTGGATATTGTGTGGAATTATACGCTTAGTAGGCTGCCCGTAGTTGCCCTCATAACCTTAAATGTAATTTTGATCATTGCATGTTGACAAATAGGTTTTTCTTGCATCCGAACCCATGTAGATGTTATTGCATGTTGAATAATCCTATCACTTGATTACGTGGACTTCGAAATGAGTTATATGGCTTGATTTACATGTGTTACATGGCTGCCCGTTTAATGTTCATATAACTCTATATGCCTTTCAAGTGAAATTACTTGTCTTATCGTGCCCTGCCTGTTTACTTGTCAATGTGCAATCTTATGACTGTCCGGAGGCAACCTACTTTGTTGTCCTCCTAACGTTATATGTTAATGTCATAAATGTGCACTGCATACAAGGTTGCAACCTTTCCTGTCGGCATGGTAGCGCTCACGCACACCGGGCGGCATCGGGCTTGCCGGTGCACCTGTGACTACCATGGTCCCATTCCCTCTCTCGCTTGGGGCTAGACTTCCTCAGAGAGTTGGGTCGTAGGATTTCGGGGTACATCCGGAGTACACCCACCTTGCGTGTTTGGGGAATGATTTGAAGTTGGCCGCAACAACTGATTCTGGAATTGATCTGAGAGCAAAAGCTCACTGTATCCTTTTTATTGTGTGTATAAGTACTCTCGCTTGGTTCCTAGAGAACCTCGGGGAAGAAAGATAGGTATTTCTGTTCATGTACTTATATTATTGTTATATTCATGCTTGCAAAAGGATTTCATAAGTTGAACCGGAAAATGAGTTTCAAAACCTATTTCTCGTTCCCCCTCGCTGAGTTCATAAGGACTCACCCTCTTTTATCATCTCAGGTGAAGAAAGATCTAGAACAGGTACCTGAGGACGGTGTACCTAACGATGAATCCTTGGAGTGATTGCATGTCTTGTGTGCTTTGCGTAATAGTGGCTACTTGTGAACTCTATGCTACTTGAAGACTATTTCTTTTATGTTACTTGCTATTGTAATGTAAAAAGACCTCCGTTTTAATTTGGGGTCTAATTTTAGTTTGTACTGATATTTCTAGACAGACACTAGACACTACTGTGATCATTTTGCTATTATTACCGCTAGTATCTATCATAGGTTACGACGTATTAGTTAAGGAGTAAGAAAATGAACCTATCCAATCTTAAACAGGTACTCGCTATTAAGCTAAGATCAACGGGTACTTTTGTAACGAGGATAAAAAACAAACAAGACATAGTATCATGCTAGGTTATAAATCAAACGAGACATCGAGATAACCAATAGGCATTTCAATTGATGTTGAATGGTAATCCTAGTTGGAAATGAAATTGAGATTAGAGAAATTTGAGGCGTTTAGAGAATTAGGCCAAACCAAAGAGCCCAATTACAGTTGTTATGCTGCCGGTTTTCTGGAAAATTTTGGAGTTTAGACCAAAACGTTAAGTGTTAAATCTTAATGAACGGTTAAGTACGAGACGTGACTTGAATGTTAGTTCACACCCTAATCTAACCTTTATAGGCCGGGTTGGGGCGTGACACCTTATATAAGAATGATATCAGAGCTTAGATTGCTTAAGCCGGGTTTAACTCTCGGATCGTGGGTACAGCCCTAAGATAATTAGGATGACTTGTTTATGTGTTATTGTGTGACAGTGTTAAATGTGCCTTCTATGTTCTATGTGCTTAAGTGATTAACATGCCTTAATTGTTTCTAGAATTGTATCTATATTATGTTACATATCTTATGCATTAAATTTTTAATTGTCACATTTCAATAAATTGTGCATCGTAATCTGTGCCTATAGATGGCTAGCCCTAATACCCGTACTACTAATAGGAGCGGTGAACCCCAAGAGACCGAAGATGCCTATCAAACTAATCCCGGTATAGCTATGTTTAATATGATGGCAAATGCCATAGATCGTGTATCACGAGTGATGGAGCGGCAAGATGTACGTGAAGCCAACAACAACAACAACAACAACATCAACAACAGAAATGATGGTAACCATGGGAGACATAGTAGAATGAGGGAGTTCCTTGACTTTCGCCCGTCTAAATTCCACGGGGAAGCTGATGATGAGAAAGCAGAGGCTTGGCTGTCCGAGATCGAGAAGATTTTTAGGCCACTTGATTATACTGATGAAGAAAAGGTGGAGTTTGTTGTATTTCTGTTGCACGGGGATGCTGAGCATTGGTGGCACACTGTAGAGGCACTGTGGGAGACTGATCAGACACCTCGTTTGTGGGGTAACTTCGTTAAGGCATTTAAGGAGAAATATGTACCTGCAGTCTCCAGGTAGAGGCGGGCTGAGGAGTTCATGCACTTGACCCAGGGTAACATGATAGTGGCCTAGTACGAGTCTCGTTTCGACCGACTGTCCCGTTATGCACAATATATGGTCAGTACTCCGGAGGCGAAGATGTAGAAATTTACTACTAGATTGAGGCCAGAGATTCAGGACCAGTTGGGTTCTCATGACTTCGATACCTATTCTGCTCTCTTTGCTGCTGCCTCTCGAGTTGAGAAGAGGAAACTAGATGGAACCAGTTCGAGTCAGCTGAACAAGAAACCATACCAGCCTCCAGGTCAGCAGAGGAAATTCCAGAGTCAGAGTCGTAATCAGGGCCCGAGCCAGAACATGTCAGTGAATAACCGTGGCTCGACGAAAGCGCCATCAGCCTCTTCCCCCCGCGAATCCACAGGTAGTTCACCTGCTACTCAGTCCGTCAGCTGTTCTTATTGTGACAGGAAGGGGCATACCGAGGCCCAGTGTTGGAGGAAGTCAGGACGATGTATGAGATATGGTAGTGATCTGCATCAGATCAAGGATTGCCCTAAACGGCAGGCAGGGCAGAATCAGGGTAAACCAGCTGGTAGAGGCAAGACTCCAGTTCCCAGACTCCAGGCTCGAGCCTATGCTATCGAGTGCGAGGAGATTCCAGATGAGACCACTGTTGTTGAAGGTACATTCTTCATACTAAATCAACCTGTTAGGGTGTTAATTGATCCATGTGCTACTCATTCATTTATTACTCCCTTATGTGTGGAACGTGTGAAACTGAAAGTTGTATGTTTGCCATATGAAGTAGAAGTTGTACTCCAATGGGTTCTAAACTTGTAACTAGCTCAGCATGTAAAGCATGTAAAATCCAAATTAAGGATAGGGAATTCTCAGCCAATCTTATTGTATTACCTTTTCGAGAATATGAGGTCATTTTAGGGATGGACTGGCTGGCAAAACATCATGTCCAACTAGATTGCCGGGCGAATATTATAACGTTCCGTACTTGGTCAACCAATACTGGAGGTTATAGGTCGAAGAGATTTCAACGGGAGTTCCATCATTTAATCTACGAAAACAGTGAAATCCTTGAGAAAAGGGTATAGCGGATATTTGGCTTACCTTATCAACAAGCCGTCGGACAAAGCTAAGTTGGAAGAGATGCCTGTGATCAAAGACTATGCGAATGTGTTTCCAAAAGAATTGTCCGGTTTACCCCCAAATCGGGAAATCGAGTTTGTTATAGAGCTACTGCCTAGCGCCCAGCCGATATCTAAAGCTCCCTATCGTATGGCACCGGCCGAGCTACATGAATTGAAGGACCAATTACAAGGATTGTTGAAGAAGGGGTTTGTTCAACCAAGTTCTTCACCGTGGGGTGTACCAGTTCTATTTATAAAGAAGAAAGACGGAACGTTGAGGCTATGCATCGATTACCGAGGATTGAACCAAGTGACTGTTAAGAATAAATACCCACTTCCACTGATCGACGAGCTATTTGATCAACTGCAAGGAGCCAAAGTGTATTCGAAACTCGACTTGAGGCAAGGGTATTATCAGTTGCGGATCAAAAAGGAAGATGTGCCTAAAACGGCTTTCAGGACGAGATATGGGCATTATGAATATATGGTGATGCCTTTTGGACTAACTAATGCCCCTGCAACTTTTATGGATTTGATACACAAGGTGTTTCAACCCTACTTGGACCAATTTGTGGTGATCTTCATTGATGATATTTTGGTATACTCGAAATCGGAGGTAGAGCATAAGCAACATCTACGGTTGGTACTGCAGAAACTTCGAGAGCATCACTTGTATGCAAAGTTTAGCAAGTGTGAATTTTGGTTGCAACAGATTGCATTTTTGGGGCATATCATATCCCAAGAGGGAATAGCAGTGGATCCAGCAAAGATAGAAGCAGTGATGTCTTGGAAAAAGCCGGAGAATGTTACAGAGGTTTGGAGTTTTCTTGGTCTAGCCGGCTATTATCGGAGATTCATGAAAAATTTCTCTAAGATTGCAGGACCGCTTACAAAGCTCACTCATAAGAAAACAAAGTTCGTGTGGGATGATAAGTGTGAGAACAGCTTCCAAGAGTTGAAGAAAAGATTGACTACCGCACCAGTTCTTGCATTGCCTGAAGGAAGTCAAGGATTTGTAATCTATAACGATGCTTCGAAAGAAGGATTGGGTTATGTGTTGATGCAAAATGGAAGGGTAATTGGATATGCTTCTAGGAAACCAAAGCCGTATGAGTTGAATTACCAGACGCATGATTTGGAGTTAGCGGCTATTGTGTTTGCACTCAAGAAATTGAGGCATTATCTTTGGGGTAGCAAGTTTGAGGTATTTACTGATCATAAGAGCTTGAAATACTTGTTCTCTCAAAAGGAGTTGAATATGAGGCAAAGGCAGTGGATGGAGCTTTTGGATGATTATAACTGTACAATCAATTATGTGCCCGGTAAAGCGAATGTAGTTGCAGACGCCTTAAGTAGGAAAACAAGCATGGCAAAACTTGAAGTCAAGGTACAGGAGTTGTTGGAGGAAGCATTTTTATGGAAGCCACAATTGACTCAAAAAGGGTTACTTTTTGCCACTACACAAGTTCAATCGACTTTGTTGCCTGAGTTACGAGAGGCTCAACAGAAGGACCAACAGTTTCAGAAGATTAAAGAAGGCAACGCAGATTTCAAGTTTCATGATGATGGTGTTTGGAAGTTTAAGAACCGGATTTGTGTTCCTAATGAACTAGAGCTGAAAAAGAAGATTCTTGAGGAAGCCCATAATTCAAGATATACTATTCACCCTGGCGGAACAAAGATGTACTGGGATTTGAAGCAACACTATTGGTGGAATAACATGAAAAGAGAAATTGCGGAGTTTGTGGCATGGTGTTTAACTTGCCAAAGAGTCAAAGCGGAACATCAACGACCCGTAGGTTTACTTCAGCCGTTGGAGATTCCTCAATGGAAATGGGAACATATAACTATGGACATTGTTATGGACCTGCCTAGATCACAAAAGGGTCATGACGTTGTTTGGGTCATAGTGGATAGATTGATTAAGTCGGCACGCTTTTTACCGATGAACAAGGAGAATAGTCCTAAGAAATTAGGAGATATGTATGTAGTGGAGATTGTAAGATTTCACGGGATGCCTGTGAGTATTGTATCGGATAGGGATCCTCGTTTTACTTCCTGATTTTGGAAAAGATTGCAAGAAGCTTTGGGAACGAAGCTGAGTTTCAGCACGGCTTATCACCCTCAGACTGATGGACAATCGGAGATGACTATTCAAATTTTGGAGGATATGCTGAGGGCGTGTGTTTTGGATTTCGGAAAAGGTTGGGAGAAATATCTATCTCTAGCGGAGTTCGCTTATAATAATAGTTATCAGGCTACTATCAGGATGGCCCCATTTGAGGCGCTGTATGGACGTAAGTGTCGATCCCCAATTTACTGGGATGAAGTAGGTGAGACGAAGACTTTTGACCTAACCCTTTTACCTGAACTCATGAAGACTGTTGATAATATCCACCTCATCCGAAAACGGATGCTTACTGCCCAGAGCAGATAGAAGAGTTATGCAGACCGACGGAGACGGAGTCTCGAGTTCGAGGTTGGCGACAAGGTGTTCTTGAAGATATCACCTTGGAGGGGACTGATTAAACATGGCAAGGGTGAAAAGTTGAGCCCGAGGTTTGTAGGGCCATTTGAGATAACTGAGAAAGTTGGTAAGTTGGCGTATCACCTAGTACTACCCCAGAACCTCTCCAATATTCACGACGTCTTTTATGTTTCGATGTTGCGGAAGTATCATCCTGATCCATCGCATATCTTGGAGCTAGAGCCATTGCAGCTTCGGGAGAACTTGTCTTACAAGGAAAAGCCCATTCGGATCCTAGACCAGCAAGATCGGGAATTGCATAACAGAACTATACCAATGGTGAAAGTGCTGTGGGATCATCACGGAGTTGAAGAAGCAACGTGGGAAAGGCGAGACCAGATGGAGCAGCAAAATCCAGCTTTATTTCAAGGTAATATTGAATTTCGGGACGAAATTCTTTTAAGGAGGGAGGATGTGAGGCCCGACCCCAATTTGTGTGCGATACCTTGTTTCGTGTGCCCTAATCTAGATTTGTGTGCCTTGACCTAGGTTTAAGAATTGTGTTCGTTTTGTGTGCCTTGCATTGAATTACGTGCATTCATTTAGGGTTGCGCGCGTTTACTTGAAAAACGTGCATTCGTCTCGTAGTTCATGTCCTACCTCATAATGCATGCCCTAGACCTAGGAAAGTGTACCTTCACGCTAATCAAGAAAGCATCTTACACAAAGTACTAGACTATTAAACAATCCTACAAAATCCACTATTAATATTATAATCCTAATTCAACTCACTAGAAGACAAAAAGTTCACTAAACACTAGACATTCCTTATTCTTTATTCCTTATTTTTTTTGCACTTTCAAGACACAATTAAAATAATACTCCAATAGATTACAAAATTTCAGATTTTTTATAGCCTTGGCCGACCAACTAAGTAGTATTTGTGCATATGTGCTCAATTCAAATTGATCCTAGACAAACTATGACAAGAACACATAACAATGCATAAAAAAAAAAAAAAAAAAATTGCTCAAACTTCCTCAAAATTCCACCTTGCTCGACCAAAACAACCCATGCCCATGCTAGCAATTTTAAATTTCATCTTGAAGACACAAAAGGCTGAATTTTTATGCCCTAGGCCGACCACTGGCTTCAAAAATTTGCAAAGCCATCATTTTTTTTTGTCATTTCTTCTTTCTTCCGCAACCTTCTCTCTCTCCCACTCATTCTTCTCTCTCTCTCTCGGCCTTGGCTGAGTTCTCACCTCCCATAGCTCATCTTCTTCACACTTTGGTCAATCAAGACAAGCAACAAACAAGGAAAGTCGGGCAAGCTAGCTGGGATGCAAGAATCATACATGCATGTCCTTTGAGTCCTCATTTCGGCCCTGGGTAAGTTCTTGGCTTCCATTTCTTTTCTTCTTGTTCTAACCTCATGCATGTACTAAGAGCTTGGTCACTAAGCTAGGAAAAATAGAGAAACTCTAGTTCGAACCTCGGCTAGGCAAAGGAGAGGAAGAAAAGTTTGCTTCAACAAGTTTTTGTGCATCCTCTTGGTTGATTGCTAAGGTGAGGGCTAAACCCTTTTGAAAATCCTTCAAAAATTCACATGCATGCTCATAAAAGTATGTCTTTGCTTCTGTACTTGAGTTATATGTTCGTTCATAAGCTTTTGCAACCATGCATGACAAGATCTTGGCTTGAAAGTGATGATAGGTGAAGTCGGATTGTTGACAGCTCTCTGACCAGTTTGTTTCGAGGTACGTTTTGCTAGGAAAATGATGTTGAAAATGTATGAAAATTGGTAGGTGACTATTTTTTCCAGTTTTGAACACTTTTCAAAGAAATAGGCCAAAGCTAATTTCGACTCTAAGGTCCTCAAAAAGGCAAATCTTTAAAATGTGTCCAAATCTGGAAATCTGGAAAAAATTATGCAGGTTTTGACAGATGCACTGACCTTGTAGAACGAACCAGATTTGACTTAGTAAATGATATCCAAAATGCATAAGATTTGGTGTGCTGCAATATGTTTCAGTTCTGGACATTTTTGTCAGAAATGGACTAAGGCTAAATCTGATACTAAGGACCTCAAAAACGTCAATTATCGAAATGTGTGCAAGTCTGGACAGTTTTGTGCTATCCCACTGTTTCGGCTATAACTAATGATCTCGAACTCCAAATGATGCAAGGTTTGTTTCTGATTTTAGTTAACTTCTTAAGCTTTAATTTGACATCTTATTCACTAGAATTGGAGATTGTTAGCTTATCTTAATGATTGTGAGAAAACAGCCTATTGCAGTAAGGGTTTCACTTAGTGTTATGCTTAGAAAATTGTTGTGACTTCTCTTGTTGAATTAAATGCTTGGGATTGTAGCTTTGGGATGTTGTGTGGACTGTTTTGAATGTTTGAGGATGTTGGATTAAATGATGCATGACTTGAGATTGATTTTGAATTGGTTTGGGGCTCAAATTGCACGGATATGCACGAAATGGAAACCCTAATGACTTGATAGGCTTGCTAAGTATTGATCATTTGGATATTGTGTGGAATTATACGCTTAGTAGGCTGCCCGTAGTTGCCCTTATAACCTTAAATGTAATTTTGATCATTGCATGTTGACAAATAGGCTTTTCTTGCATCCGAACCCACGTAGATGTTGTTGTATGTAGAATAATCCTATCACTTGATTACGTGGACTTCGAAATGAGTTATATGGCTTGATTTACATGTGTTACATGGCTTCCCGTTTAATGTTCATAGAACTCTATATGCCTTTCAAGTGAAATTACTTGTCTTATCGTGCCCTGCCTGTTTACTTGTCAATGTGCAATCTCATGACTGTCCGGAGGCAACCTACTTTGTTGTCCTCCTAATGTGATATGTTAATGTCATAAATGTGCACTGCATACAAGGTTGCAACCTTTCTTGTCGGCATGGTAGCGATCACGCACACCGGGCGGCATCGGGCTTGCTGGTGCACCCGTGACTACCATGGTCCCATTCCCTCTCTCGCTTGGGGGCTAGACTTCCTCTGAGAGTTGGGTCGTAGGATTTCGGGGTACATCCGGAGTACACCCACCTAGTGTGTTTGGGGAATGATTTGAAGTCAGCCGCAACAACTGATTCTGGAACTGATCTGAGAGCAAAAGCTCACTGTATCCTTTTTACTGTGTGTATATGTACTCTTGCTTGGTTCCTAGAGAACCTCATGGAGGAAAGACTGGTATTTCTGTTCCTGTACTTATATTATTGTTATATTCATGCTTGCAAAATGATTTCATAAGTTGTACCGAAAAATGAGTTTCAAAACCTATTTCTCATTCCCCCTCGCTGAGTTCATAAGGACTCACCCTCTTTTATCATCTCAGGTGAAGAAGATCCAGAATAGGTACCTGAGGACGGTGTGCTTAACGATGAATCCTTGGAGTGATTGCCTGTCTTGTGTGCTTTGCGTGATAGTGGCTACTTGTGAACTCTATGCTACTTGAAGACTATTTCTTTTACGTTGCTTGCTTTTGTAATGTAAAAAGACCCCCGTTATAATTTGGGGTCTAATTTTGGTTTGTACTGATATTGCTAGACAGACACTAGACACTACTGTGATCATTTTGCTATTATTACCGCTAGTATCTATCATAGGTTATGACGTATTAGTTAAGTACTAAGAAAATGAACCTATCTAATCTTAAACAGGTACTCACTATTAAGCTAAGATCAACAGGTACTTTTGTAATGAGGATAAACAAACAAACGAGACATAGTATCATGCTAGGTCATAAATCAAACAAGACATCGAGATAACCAATAGGCATTTCAATTGATGTTGAATGGTAATCTTAGTTGGAAATGAAATTGAGATTAGAGAAATTTGAGGCGTTTATAGAATTAGGCCAAACCAAATAGCCCAATTATAGCCATTATGCTGCCGGTTTTTTAGAAAATTTTGGAGTTTAAACCAAAACATTAAGTGTTAAATCTTAATGAACGGTTAAGTACGATATGTGACTTGAATGTTAGTTCACACCCTAGTCTAACCTTTATAGGCCGGGTTGGGGCGTGACACTTCGTGGCACATTGTGGCCTATATCATGGGCAATATCGTGGGCTATATTGTGGGCGGGAATGCCTACCGAGTGAATAATGCCGAGGTATTGCATTGCATACCCGTGAGTTGGGGCCGTCCCACCCCCGCCCCGCGTCCCCCGACATGTCCCTCAGCGCGGCACCAGGATGGCTAATGAGGAACGTGGTGGCTTCCCAAGCCCCTTATTATCCATCTTGGTGCTGTAACACCGTCGACGTCATTGGGATGACTAATGAGGGGGCGAGTGGTTGCCCAAGTAAAAAAACTAGCCATCCCCGTGCCGCCGGCTAGGTACACGTTGGGGGACATTCCCGTCCCTCGACGTGTCGTTGGGCCAGCGCGATGCGCGAATCGCCTAGCACACAAAGCCATGGCCGTTGCTGAGTGGATGCGCACAGCTATGGTCTAGTGTCATGGCGAACCAAGCACCGAGTGGGCTTGGGTAGCTCTTGGGGGACGGTGGGGGCAAGCGTGATGCGTGAATCGCATAGCACACGTGGCATTGGCTTTCATTAAGCAACGACACGAGCCTTGCGATGAGACGATTGCCAATGCTTCAATGTCGTGGCGATCCAAGCACCATGCGGCCTTGAAGCCGTCCCCCGGTGGGTTCTAACGTGCCTGTGCGATGCGTGAATCGCCTAGCACATGGCGCCATGGTCCTCGCTGAGTAGTAATGCGATATACGTGGTCTAGTGTCGTGGTGATCCAAGCACCGCGTGGGCAGGAAGGTAGTTTGCTTGTCCCGTTACGTGCATACGGGGAGACGTTAGCCGACATGCGGGATGCGCGAATTGCCTAGCACATGTGGCATTGGCTTTTGTTAAGCAACAATGCGAGCTTTGCGATGAGACGATTGCTGATGCTTCAATGTCGTGGTGATCCAAGCACCATGCGGCCTTGAAGTCGTCCCCCTATTGGTTCCGACAGGCTTGTGCAATGCGCGAAATGCCTAACACACGAAACCATGGTCCTCGCAGAGTCGTAATGCAACGAACGTGGTCTATTGTCATTGCGATCCAAGCACCACGTGGGCAGGAAGGTAGTTTGCTTGTCCCGTTCTGTGAATACAGGGGGACGGTGGGAAGTATACGTGATGCACGAATCGCTTAGCACATGTGGCATTGGCTTTCGTTTAGCAATGATGCAAGCATTGTGATAAGGCGATTGCTGATGCTTCAATGTCATGGCGATCCAAGCATTATGCGGCCTTGAAGCTGTCCCCCGGTTGGTTCCGACGGGCCTGTGCGATGCGCGAATCGCCTAGCACATGACGCCATGGTCCTCGTTGAGTCGTAATTAGACAGACGTGGTCTAGTGTCATGGCGATCCAAGCACCGTGTGGGTAGGAAGGTAGTTTGCTTGTCCCGTTCCTTGCATATAGGTGCATATAGGGGGACTGTGGGGGTCATGCATGATGCGCGAATCACCTAGCACAAGTGGCGTTGGCTTTCGTTAAGCAACGACGCGAGCGTTGCGAAGAGACGATTGTTGATGCTTCAATGTTACGGCGATCCAAGCACTATGCGGCCTTGAAGCTGTCCCCCGGTTGTTTCTGACGGGCCTGTGGGATGCGTGAATATCCTAGCACACGACGCCATGGTCCTCGCTGAGTCATAATGCGATGGACGTGGTCTAGTGTCATGGTAATCCATGCACCGCGTGGGCAGGAAGGTAGTTTGCTTGTCCTGTTTCGTGCATACGGGTACATATAGAGGGATGGTGGGGGGCATGCATGATGCGTGAATCGCCTAGCACATGTGGCATTGGCTTTCATTAAGCAACGACGCGAGCATTGTGATGAGACAATTTTTGATGCTTTAATGTCGTGGCGATCCAAGCACTATGTGGCCTCGAAGCTGCCCCCCAGTGTATTCCCACTGGACTGCACGATGCTCGAATTGCCTAGCACATGACGCCATGGTCCTCACTGAGTTGTAATGCGACGGACGTGGTCTAATGTCGTGGCGATCCTACCAGTGCGTGGGCAGGGAGGTTGTTTGCTTGTCCTGTTTCGTGCAAACGGGTGCATACAGGCGGACGGTGGGGGGATTGCATGATTCGTGAATCGCCTAGCATATATGGCATTGTGTTTCATTAAGCAACGACGCAACCATTGCGATAAGACGATTGCTGATGCTTCAATGTTGTAGCGATCCAAGCATCGTACGACCTCGAAGCTGTTCCTTTGTTGTTTTCGACAGGCTTGTGCGATGCGTGAATTGCCTAGCAAACGACCCCATGGTCCTCGCTGAGTCGTAATGGGATGGACGTGGTATAGTGTCGTGGCGATCCAAGCACCACGTGGGTAGGAAGGTAGTTTGCTTGTCCCGTTTGGTGCATACGGGTGCATATTCGGGGACTGTAGGGGGCATGCGTGATGCGCGAATCACCTAGCACATGTGGCATTGGCTTTCGTTAAGCAATGACACGAGCGTTGTGATGAGATGATTGCTTATGCTTCAATGTCGTGGCAATCCAAGCACCGTGTGGCCTCGAAGTCGTCCCCCGATGTGTTCCCACTAGCATGCGCGATGTGCGAATCGCTTAGCACATGATGCCATTATCCTCGCTAAGTCGTAATGCGATGGACGTGGTCTAGTGTCGTGGTGATCCCAGTACTGCGTGGGCAGGAAGGTAGTTTGCTTGTCTCATTCCATGCATACGGGTGAATACAGGGGGATGGTGGGGGGGCATGCATGATGTGCAAATCGCCCAGTACATGTGGCATTGGCTTTTGTTAAGCAACGACACAAGCATTGCGATGAGACGATTGCAGATGCTTCAATGTTGTGGCGATCCAAGCATCGTGCTGCCTCGAAGCCGTCCCCCGGTGTGTTCCCACTAGCTTCCGTGATGTGCGAATCGCCTAGCACACGAAGCCATGGTCCTTGCTGAGTCGTAATGCGATGGACGTAGTCTAGTGTCGTGGCGATCCAAGAAATGTGTGAGCAGGAAGGTAGTTTGCTAGTCTCGTTCCGTGCATACGGATGCATACAGGGGGATGGTGGGAAGCATGCGTGATGCGTGAATTTCTTAGCACATGTGGCATTGACTTTCGTTAAGCAATGACGCAAGCATTGAGATGAGACGATTGCTGATGCTTCAATGTTGTGGTCATCCAAGCACCGTGCTGCCTCGAAGCCATCCCCCGGTGTGTTCCTACTGGCCTGTGCGATGCGCGAATCGCCTACCACACAACGCAATGGTCCTTGCTGAGTCGTAATGCGACGGACGTGGTCTAGTGTCATGGCGATCCAAGCACCATGTGGGCAGAAAGGTAGTTTCTTTGTCCCGTTCCGTGCATACAGGGGGACGGTGGGGGGCATGCGTGATGCACGAATCGCCTAGCACATGTGGCATTGGCTTTCGTTATGCAACGACACGAGTGTTGCGATGAGACGATTGCTAATGCTTCAATGTTGTGGGGATCCAAGCACCGTGCAGCCTCGAAGCTGTCCCCTGGTTGTTTACGACAAGCCTGTGCGATGCGTGAATCGCCTAGCACTCGATGCCATGGTCCTCGCTGAGTCTTAATGCGATGGACGTGGTTTAGTGTTGGGGCGATCCAAGCATCACGTGGGCAGGAAAGTAGTTTGTTTGTCCCGTTCTGTGCATGTGGGTGCATACAGGGGGACGGTGAGGGGCATGCGTGATACGCTAATCACCTAGCACATGTGGCATTGGCTTTCGTTAAGCAACGACGTGAGCGTTGCAATGAGACGATTACTGATGCTTCAATGTCATGGAAATCCAAGCACTGTGCGGCCTCAAAGCCGTCCCCTAGTGTGTTCTAACTGGCCTACGCGATGCGCGAATCACCTAGCACATGATGCCATGGTCCTCGTTGAGTCATAATGCGATGGACGTGGTCTAGTGTCGTGGTGATCCAAGCACCGCGTGGGCAGGAAGGTAGTTGCTTGTCCCGTTCCGTGCATACGGGTGCATACAGGGGGACGGTGGGGGTATGCGTGATGCGCGAATCGCCTAGCACATGTGGCAATGGCTTTCGTTAAGCAACAACACGAGCGTGCGATGAGATGATTGCTGATGCTTCAATGTCGTGGTGATCCAAGCACCGTGCTGCCTCGAAGCTGTTCCCCGGTGTGTTCCCACTGGCCTGTGCAATGCGCGAATCGACTAGAACACGACGCCATGGTCCTCGCTGAGTCATAATGTGACGGACATGGCCTAGTATTGTGGCGATCCAAGCACCGCGTGGGCAGAAAGTCCGCTTTCAGTTGGTACTTCAGTTGTGTGCAATCGGTGCATGGTCGGGTACCACGAAGTAGGCCCTTACGCTTATAACATGCGGCTTGGTCATGCACCTTATGCTGTTCCCGTCCCGTGTCCCTCAGAAATTCTTCGTGCCTAGCGGTGCGTGCTTGGGCCATCTCGTCAGTTCCGTTCGCCTGAAGGGCTTCATTTGCCTAGGCAGTGGGGCAGTTACCGGCTTGGTGGTCTAGGCATAGCAAACATGATAGCGCGTGAGTGGTGGTTGGCTTGTGCGGGTCGGATGGATCCAGGCTTGAGTAGTGACGTCCACTCCTGCTTGCCTCTTCATTTGCGGGCTGAGTGCTTACGTTGCCTCGGTCGGTAGGTCGGTTTCCTGTGTTGCGTTCCTACAAAGAATGTAGTCTAAAGTCACATCTTCCATCTTTTGCTTTGTGTCGGCCTCCATGAACGACGTGGGGTGAACCTCTAAGCACGTCCTGTGTTCCACGCTGCTCACTCCAACAAGTGCGGCACACGTGGCTTGTGGGGCGTCGCTTGATCTCTCAGATACGGCACACCATGACGGTATGGGGTCCTTGGCCTCTCTTTGCCCGAAAATAGTGTTCGTCGCTAATCGCGTACAACGGTCGTGCCTTCGTCTCGACCCGTCGACCCTTAGGGGACGATGTGCCTCGTGCGATACCGGTGTCGGTAAGGAATGCTACCTGGTTGATCCTACTAGTAGTCATATACTTGTCTTAAAGATTAAGCCATGCATGTGTAAGTATGAACTAATTCAGACTGTGAAACTGCGAATGGCTCTTTAAATCAGTTATAGTTTGTTTGATGGTATCTAGTACTCGGATAACCGTAGTAATTCTAGAGCTAATACATGCAACAAACCTCGACTTCTGGAAGGGATGCATTTATTAGATAAAAGGTCGATGCGGGCTCTGCCCTCGTGCTGGTGATGCATCATTCAAATTTTTTCCCTATCAACTTTCGATGGTAGGATAGTGGCCTACCATGGTGGTGATGGGTGACGGAGAATTAGGGTTCGATTTCGGAGAGGGAGCCTGAGAAACGGCTAACACATCCAAGGAAGGCAACAAGCGCGCAAATTACCGAATCCTGACACAGGGAGGCAGTGACAATAAATAACAATACCGGGCTCAAAGAGTCTAGTAATTGAAATGAGTACAATCTAAATCCCTTAACGAGGATCCATTGGAGGGCAAGTCTAGTGCCAGCAGCCGCGGTAACTCCAGTTCCAATAGTGTATATTTAAGTTGTTGCAGTTAAAAAGCTCGTAGTAGGACTTTGGGATGGGTCGGCCGGTCTACCTCAGGTGTACACCGGTCATCTCGTCCATTCTGCCAGCGATGCGTTCTTGGCCTTAACTGGTCGGGTCGTGCCTCTGGCGTTGTTACTTTGAAGAAATTAGAGTGCTCAAAGCAAGCTTACGCTCTGTATACATTAGCATAGGATAACATTATAGGATTTCGATCATATTGAGTTGGCCTTCGGGATCGGAGTAATGATTAACAAGGATAGTCTGGGGCATTTGTATTTCATAGTCAGAGGTGAAATTCTTGGATTTATGAAAGACGAACAACTGCGAAAGCATTTGCCAAGGATGTTTTCATTAATCAAGAACGAAAGTTGGGGGCTCGAAGACGATCAGATACCGTCCTAGTCTCAACCATAAACGATGCCGACCAGGGATCGGCGCATGTTGCTTTTATGACTCCGCCGGCACCTTATGAGAAATCAAAATTTTTGGGTTTCGGGGGGAGTATGGTCGCAAGGCTAAAACTTAAAGGAACTGACGAAAGTGCACCACCAAGAGTGGAGCCTGCGGCTTAATTTGACTCAACACGGGGAAACTTACCAGGTCCAGACATAGTAAGGATTGACAGACTGAGAGTTCTTTCTTGATTCTATGGGTAGTAGTGCATGGCTGTTCTTAGTTGGTGGAGCGATTTTTCTAGTTAATTCCGTTAACGAACGAGACCCCAGCCTGCTAACTAGCTATGGGAAGGTATCCCTCCGCAGCTAGCTTCTTAGAGGGACTAACGGCCTTTAAGGCCATGAAATTTTGAGGCAATAACAGGTCTGTGATGCCCTTAGATGTTCTGGGCTGCACGCGCGCTGCACTGATGTATTCAACGAGTCTATAGCCTTTGCCGACAAGCCCAAGTAATCTTTGAAATTTCATCATGATGGGATAGATCTTTGCAATTGTTGGTCTTGAACAAGGAACTCCTAGTAAGCGCGAGTCATTAGCTCGCATTGACTACGTCCCTGCCCTTTGTACACACCGCCCTTCGCTCCTACCGATTGAATGATCCGGTGAAGTGTTCGGATCGCGGCGACGTGGGTGGTTCACTGCCCGTGACGTCGTGAGAAGTCCACTGAACCTTATCATTTAGAAGAAGGAGAAGTCGTAACAAGGTTTCCGTGGGTGAACCTTTGGAAGGATCATTGTCGAACCCTGCGAAGGCAGAACGACCTGTGAACCCGTTTAAACATCGCGGGGCCGAGCGGGGGAGGCGGCTCGTCCCCGGCCCGCGTGTCGGTCTTGAGTCGGGGCGAACGCCCCGCAAACAACGAACCTCGGCGTGGAATGCACCAAGGAAAATGAAAATTGGGGGCCAGCCTATCCGTGCCTCGTCCGCGATGTGCCGCGTTAGGCATAGGTCCCTTACGAAATGAAAACGACTCTTGGCAACGGATATCTCGGCTCTCGCATTGATGAGGAACATAGCGAAATGCGATACTTGGTGTGAATTGCAGAATCCCATGCATCACGTCCTCTACCCCGCGCCCCAACATTCGGCTGTCGAGTTCGTGCGTGGGGGCGGATTGTGGCCTCCCGTGTCTTGAGGCGCGGTTGGCTGAAATACGAGTCCAGCGCGACGGAGGTCACGACAAGTGGTGGTTGGTCCATTCAACTCGTGAGTTGTCGTGCGTCGTCCCGTTGCGCATGCAGGACTGAAGATAGACCCTCCGGCGCTATGTGCTACAAATGTGACCCCAGGTCAAGCGGGATTACCCGCTGAGTTTAAGCATATCAATAAGCGGAGGAAAATAAACGTACAAGGATTCCCTTAGTAACGGCGAGCGAACCGAGAACAGCCCAGCTTGAGAAACGGGCGGCTCCATCGTCCAAATTGTAGTATGGAGAAGTGTCCTCAGCGGCAGATTGGGCCCAAGTCCCATGGAAAGGGACGCTAGAGAGGGTGAGAGCCCCGTCGTGCTCGGACCCTGTCGCACCACGAGGCGATGTCGGCGAGTCAGGGTTGTTTGGGAATGCAGCCCTAAGCAGGCGGTAAATTTCGTCCAAGGCCAAATACGGGCGAGAGACCGATAGTGAACAAGTACTGTGAGGGAAAGATGAAAAGGACTTTGAAAAAAGAGTCAAAGAGTGCTTGAAATTTTTGGAAAGGAAGCGGATGGGGGTCGGTGATGCATCTTGGCGTATGCGGAACGGTGAGAGCCAGTCCGTCGATCAGCTCGGGGCACCGACCAGGGCAGATTGGGGCGGCGGCAAAAGCCCGGGCAGTAGATATGCCCGCAGAACGCCGTTGCCTCGATCGGGTGGGACAGCGCACCTTCAACGTGCTTCGGCATCTACGCGCTCCTGATACTGGCATGCGGGCTCCCTATTCGACCCGTCTTGAAACACGGACCAAAGAGTCTGACTTGTGTGCGAGTCAACGGGTGCGTAAACCTGCAAGGTGATAGGAAGCTGATTGGCAGGATCCCTCCGGTGGGTGCACCGCCGACCGACCTTGATCTTCTGAGAACGGTTCGAGTGCGAGCATACCTATCGGGACCTGAAAGATGGTGAACTATGCCTGAGTGGGGCGAAGCTAGAGGAAACTCTAGTGGAGGCCCATAGCGATATTGACGTGCAAATCATTCGTCTGACTTGGGTATAGGGACGAAAGGCTAATCAAACCATCTAGTAGTTGGTTCCCTCTGAAGTTTCCCCCAGGATAGCTGGAGCTCGCGTGCGAGTTCTATCGGGTAAAGCCAATGATTAGAGGCATCGGGGACGCAATGCCCTTGACCTATTCTCAAACTTTAAATAGGTAGGACGGCGCGACTGCTTCATTGAGCCGCGCTACGGAATCAAGAGCTCCAAGTAGGCCATTTTTGGTAATTAGAACTGGAGATGCGGGATGAACCGGAAGCTGGGTTACGGTGCCCAACTGCGCGCTACCTAGATCCCACAAAGGGTGTTGGTCGATTAAGGCAGTAGGACAGTTGTCATGGAAGTCGACATCCACTAAGGAGTATGTAACAACTCACCTGCCGAATCAACTAGCCCCAAAAATGGATGGCGCTTAAGCGCGTGACCTATACCCAGCCGTCGGGGCAAGTGCCAGGCCCCGATGAGTAGGAGGGCGCAGTGGTCACCGCAAAACCCAGGGTACGAGCCTGTGCGCGAGCGATTGTTAGTACAGATCTTGGTAGTAGTAGCAAATATTCAAATGAGAACTTTGAAGGCCGAAGAGGGAAAAGGTTCTATGTGAATGACACTTGCACATGGGTTAGTCGATCCTAAAGGTCGGGGAAAGCCCGACAGATAGCGCGTTCTGTGCGTGCACTGAAAAGGAATTGGGTTAAAATTCCTGAATCGGGACGTGACGGTTGATGGCAACGTTAGGGAGTCCGGAGACGTCAGTGGGGGCCTCGAGAAGAGTTATCTTTTCTGTTTAACAGCCTGCCCACCTTGGAAACGGCTCAGCCGGAGGTAGGGTCCAGCGGCTGGAAGAGCACCGCATGTCTCGCGGTGTTTGGTGCGCCCCCGGCGGCCCTTGAAAATCAAGAGGACCGAGTGCCGTCCATGCCCGATCGTACTCATAACCGCATCAGGTCTCCAAGGTGAACAACCTCTGGTCGATGGAACAATGTAGGCAAGGGAAGTCGGTAAATGGATCCGTAACTTCGGGAAAAGGATTGGCTCTGAGGGTTAGGCACGGGGGTCCCAATCATGAACCCGTCGGCTGTCGGCGGATTGCTCGACCTGCTCCGGAGGTGAGAGCGGGTCGTCGCGTGCTGGCCGGGGGACGGACTTGGAACAGCTCCCTTAGGAACCTTCCCCGGGCGTCGAACAGCCAGCTCAGAACTGGTACGGACAAGGGGAATTCGACAGTTTAATTAAAACAAAGCATTGGGATGGTCCCTACGGATGCTCACGCAATGTGATTTCTGCCCAGTGCTCTGAATGTCAAAGTGAAGAAATTCAACCAAGCGCGGGTAAATGGTGGGAGTAACTATGACACTCTTAAGGAAGCCAAATGTCTCGTCATCTAATTAGTGATGCGCATGAATGAATTAACGAGATTCCCACTGTCCCTGTCTACTATCCAGCAAAACCACAACCACAGGAACGGGCTTGGCAGAATCAGCGGGGAAAGAAGACCCTGTTGAGCTTGATTCTAGTCCAACTTTGTGAAATGACTTGAGAGATGTAGGATAAGTGGGAGCTGAAAGTCGAAAGTGAAATACCACTACTTTTAACCCTATTTTACTTATTCCGTGAATCAGAGGTGGGGCACTGCCCCTCTTTTTGGCTGGGGTGGCACATCTATTAAAAGATAACGCAGGTGTCCTAGGATGAGCTTAATGAGGACATAAATCTCGTGTGGAACAGAAGGGTAAAAGATCGTTTGATTCTGATTTCCAGTACGAATATGAACCGTGAAAGCGTGGCCTAACGATCCTTTAGACCTTCAGAATTTGAAGCTAGAGGTGTTAGAAAAGTTACCACAGGGATAACTAGCTTGTGGTAGCCAAACGTTCATAGCGACGATGCTTTTTAATCCTTTGATGTCGACTTTTCCTATCATTGTGAAGCAGAATTCACCAAGTGATAGATTGTTCACCCACCAATAAGGAACGTGAGCTGGGTTTAGACCGCCATGAGACAGGTTAGTTTTACCCTACTGATGACAGTGTCGCAATAGTAATTCAACCTAGTACGAGAGGAACCGTTGATTCACACAATTGGTCATCGCGCTTGGTTGAAAAACAAGTGGCGCGAAGCTACCATGCGCTGGATTATGACTGAATGCCTCTAAGTTAGAATCTGGGCTAAAAGCAATGCACTCGCCCGTCGCCCGTTCACCGACCCGTAATAGGGGTCTCCGGTCCCCAAGGGCACGTGTTGTTGGCCAAGCCGTCGCGACGGAAGCTTTGCGCCGGCTGCCTTGAAGTATAATTCCAATCGAGTGGTGGGCAGAATCATTTGAAGATGACTTAAATACGTGATGGGGTATTGTAAGTGGTAGAGTGGCCATGCTGCCACAATCCACTAAGATTCAGCCCTTTGTCACTGGGATTTGTCCCTCCCCCTTCCTCGCCTATCACCGCCCCATCCACAATCCAATCCCATCAACCAACACTATTTCCCCCAAACAGGCCAAGACGTTCGATGCCCTATGCCGCTCCCCAAGTATGTCGCCAAGTACCTAAGTAAGTCATAAGTTGTAACCCAAGTGTCGACGCGCGAATGCCCAAGTGTTGCCAAGTGATTTGTGCCCAAGTTTGAATAACATTAGCCCAAGTTAGTTTGCCACGCTCGCTGCATGCATAAGTGCCGCCGCAAGTGTCGTGGTGTTTCGAGCCAACAATGATGCCCAATTATGCCCAAGTGCTAAGTGCTATGCCCAAGGATGCCCAAGTGCTAAGTGCTATGCCCAAGGATGCCCACCCAAGTGCTAAGTACTATGCCCAAGGATGCCCAAGTGCTATGCCCAAGTGCTATGCCCAAGTGCTGATCCCAAGTGCTATGCCCAAGTGCTAAACCCAAGAGTTGACGTCATAAGTTTTAAGTGTCGACGCGCTAATGCCCAAAGTGCTATACCCAAGTGCTATGTGCTACACCCAATGATGCCCAAGTGCTATGTGTTATGCCCAAGTGCTATGTGCACCCAAGTGCTATGCCCAATGATGCCTAAGTGCTATGCCCAAGTGTTAATGGACCCTCTGCCGGCCGACCCCGCTAATCGCCTTGAGTGCCCAAGTGTTAGACAGCCTATGCTTGCTTCATAAGAGATGGCAAAAAGTTCAAATCCGACCTTGTGTGCTGCCGGCCCGCCGAGGTGCTTAACATTGTTCCCTCAGCATTTATAGTGACTGAGGTTATGTTGCCCCTATATTCGGCACAGCTAGGCACGTTGGTGAACGGTTACGGTACGACTACCCACGGTGTTGCATGACGGCGCACGATTGGGCATCGGATAGGGCACGTACTTGGGGCCTCGGATGAACCACAACTTGGCAAGCAGTTGGAGCATGGCTTGACAAGCAGTGGGGTTGCGCATGGGGCAAGATGGGGCAAGCAGTTGGGCCACGTAGGGTATGCGCATGGGGCGCCCATGCCGCACGAAGGTGCGAGCATGGGGCGCTCGTGCCCCACGAAGGTACCTTCATAGGGCGCCCGTGCCGTATGTTGGTGTGTACATGTGGCCCGCATGCCACACGAAGGTGCGCGCATGGGGCGCCCATTTTGCCAGGCGATGGTGCGCATGCCGCACGAAGGTGTGCTGATAGGGCGCGCATGTAGCACGATGGTGCACGCATGCGGCCCACATGCCCCACGAAGGTGCGCATATAGGGCACCCATGCCGCACGATAGTGTGCACATACCGCATGAAGGTGCACGGATGGGGCACGCATGCAGTACGATGGTGCACACATGCAGCCCACAAGCCGCACGAAGGTGCTTGCATGGAGCTCCCATTCCGCACGATGGTGCGCACATGCCACAAGAAGTTGAGTGCATAGGGCACCCATGCCGCCCGATGGTCCACGCATGCTGTACGAAGGTGTGCGCATGGGGCTCCAATACGGCATGAAGATGAGTGCATGGGGCGCCCATGCCGCACGATGGTGCACGCATGCCGCACGAAGGTACGCGCATGGGGCTCCAATGCCGCATGAAGATGAGCGCATGGGGCGCCCATGCCGCACGATGGTGCGAGCATGCCGCACTAAGGTGCGCGCATGGGGTACCCATGCCGCTCGGTGGTGCTCGCATACCGCACGATAGTGCGTACATGGGGCGCATATTCCGCACTCTTGTGAGTGCATGTAGCTAGTATGCTGCACGAAGGTGCGCCCATGGGGCGCCCATACCGCACGAAGATGCGCGGATGGGGCGCCCATACCGCATGATGGTGCGAGTATGCCTCACGAAGGTGTGCCCACGGGGCGCCCATGCTGATCGATGGTGCGCGCATGCCGAACAATAGTGTGCGCATGGGGTGCGCATGCCGCACTCTTGTGAGCGCATATGGCTCGCATGCCGCATGAAGGTGCGCGTATGGGGCGCCCATGCCGCATCAAGATGCGAGTATAGGGCGCCCATGTGGCCCGCATGCCGCACAAAGGTGCGAGCACTAGGAACCCATATAGCAAGATGGTGCGCGCATGGGGCGCGCATGCCGCACGATGGTTCGGGCATATGGCCCACATGCCACACGAAGGAACGCGCATGGGGCCCCCATGCTGCACAAAGGTGCGCCCATGGGGCACCCGTGCCGCACGATGGTGCACTAATCGGGTGTGCATGCCACGCGTTGGTGCGGGCATATGGCCCGCATGCCTCATGATGGTAAGCGCATAGGGCGCCCATGCCGCACGATGGTGCGCGCATGCCGTACTAAGGTACGTGCATGGTGCACCCATGCCGCACGATGGTCCTCACATCGGGCGCGCATGCCGTACAATGGTGTGCGCATGGGGCTCCCATGCAGCATGATGGTGCGCATATGGAGCGCCCATGCCACACGATGGTGCGGATATCAGGCTCGCATGCCGCACGATGGTGCGTGCATGTGGCCCGCATGCCGCACGAAGGTGCGAGCATGGGGCGCCCGTGCCACACGATGGTGTGCGCACGTGGCGCGTGCGGGGCACTCAAGAGGTGCTATTGGGGCACTGTTGGGGCACGGCTGGGGCACTATGGGGTTACACTTGGGAAACGTTAGGGGATGTTGAGGGATGGCTTTGGCACTACTAGGGAACGTTGGGCACGACGGGCAATGTTAAGTATTCGGGTGTATTGGGCATGCGGAATGTATTATGACACGAATGTGGACATTGATATTCTTTTACAAATGTTTTTCGAATCTACGAAGTAGTCTTAACCTTTGCCTTGTCCGACAAACAATTTATCACATTTGTGAGGCGAAATAGATTTATCGATTTCCCAATCCATCCAATAAAAATTTTAATGCCAAATATCATGTAAACAAATTAATTTATGAATTAATATAAATTTTTCTGAATTTTCTAGTATTTTTCTGAATTTTTCCTATTTTTCGTAATTTTTAAATATTAAAAATTAATTTTCCGAAGAAAATATTTTTGAATATCATTTAACAAATTAATGTATGAATTAATATAATTTTTTCTGAATTTTCTACTATTTTTTCTGATTTTTCCCTATTTTTCGCAATTATTAAATATTAAAAAATATTTAAAAAAATAATAATAATTTTGAAACATTTGGATATCATATGCTATCAATAAGGAGCAAGTTGGGTACGAAGATCATGCCATATGGGGCCTTTTATAGTGTAAAACATCCATTATGAATCTTTGGCAAAATGTACGCTACTGCTGTCACTTGGGTTTTTGCATCTAAGTGTACTATAGGGGGGTATGTGGTGTCAAGCCTCCTGGTCGAGGTCCATGCGGGGGGACGTTGTAGGCACTTCGTGGCACATTGTGGGCTATATCGTGGGGTATATTGTGGGCGGGAATGCCTACCGAGTGAATCACGCCGAGGTATTGCATTGCATACCCGTGCGTTGGGGCCGTGCCATCCCCGCCCCATATCCCCCAGCATGTCCCTCGGCGCGGCATCAGGATGGCTAATGAGGAACGTGGTGGCTTCCCTAGCCCTTCATTATCCATCTTGGTGCCGTAACACCGTCGACGTTATTGGGATGGCTAATGAAGGGGCGAGTGGTTGCCCAAGCACAAAACTAGCCATCCCCGTGCCGCTGGCTAGGTACACGTTGGGGGACATTCCCGTCCCTTGACGTGTCGTTGGGCCTGCGCGATGAGCGAATTGTCATGCCCCAACCCGGCCTATAAAGGTTAGACTAGGGTGTGATCTAAACATTCAAGTCATATCTCGTACTTAATCGTTCATGAAAGTTTAACACTTAATGTTTTAGCCTAAACTCCAAAATTTTTCGGGAAACCGGCAGCATAACGGCTGTAATTGGGCTCTTTGGTTTGACCTAATTCTCTAAACGCCTCAAAATTTCCAATCTCAATTTCATTTCCAACTAAGATTACTATTTATCATCAATTGAAATGCCTACTAGTTATCTCGAAGTCTCGTTTGATTAATAACCTAGCATGATACTATGTCTCGTTTGTTTGTTAATCCTCGTTACAAAAGTACCTATTGATCTTAGCTTAACAATGTGTACCTGCTTTAAATTGGATAGGTTCATTACTTAATCCTTACCTGATACTTCATAACCCTATGATAGATTGGATAGGTATATTTTACTTAGTCCTTACCTGATACTCCATAATCCTATGATAGATACTAGTCAATAACGATAGCAAAATGACCATGTAGTGTCTATCTAGCTATTATCAGTACAAGCCAAAATTATACGCCAAATTACAACGGGGGTCTTTTACATTACAACAACAAGCAACATGAAATAAATAGTCTTCAAACAACATATCGTTTACAAATGGCCATAATCAAGCAAGGCACGCAAGGTAAGCAATCATTCCAAGGAATCATCATTAGGCACGTTGTCTCGGGTACCTGTTCCTGGTCTTCTTCACCTAAGATGATAAAAGAGGGTGAGTCCTTATGAACTCAGTGAGGGGAACGAGAAATAGATTTTGAAACTCATTTTCCAGTTCAACTTATAAAAACCCTTTTTGCAAGCATGAATATATCACAAGTAAGTACATAACGTAATGTAAAAGTAAAGGAACACAATTACCCATCTTTCCTCCCCGAGGTCCTCTAGGAACCAAGCGAGAGTACTTATACACATAGTGAAAAGGATACGGTGAGCTTTTGCTCTCAGTTCAATTCCAGTATCAGTTGTTTCGGCCGGCTTCAATTCATCCCCTTATCACGCCAAATGGGTGTACTCTGGATGTACCCCGAAATCCTACGACCCAACTCTCTGAGGAAGTCTAGCCCCCAAGCGAGAGAGGGAATTGGACAATGGTAGTCACGGTTGCACCGGCAAGCCCGATGCCGCCCGGTGTGTGTGAACGCTACCGCGCCAGAATGAAAGGTTGCAACTGTAACGCCCCGATCCCTCACGAGACCGGAGGCTCTAATAACCATGCTATTCTCAACCCAATACCAAACCCGGTCACAAAATTTTAGGAAAAAATGGACAGAGTTTCCTCTGTACAGCAGACATTTTTCAAACCTGTAAATGCTCAAAATAGCCACAATATACTAAAACAAGCTTTTATAATTAAAATTCAAAGGTTCAAGGTCATCCAAGCTAGGAGACAAACAACAGCTCCAAATCACACATGCATGCACCCAACTTAACTTGTCATTAAACCTTTTTAACATGCCATCCTATGATAACATTAGAGCAATTTTAGAAGATGAAATCAACACATCTAAGCATACACCCCCAAGCATGCAAGAACTAAAAGGAGAATTAAAAGTTATTACAAACCATAATATCTCAAAGCTAACATTACAACCAACAGCTTTCAACTTGCAACTACAAGAATATACATAGCCTTAAGGCCACAAAATAGATCATGCTATAGCAATACAAGTACACCATGTAACAACAAGAAGGCAAATCCACCTTAGACAACAAACACACAACAACTAGGGCAAAGGCTCAGCCTGAACTTATTCCTCTTCGACTAGCACCTCAACTAGTTGGGGTTCACCCTCAGCACTTCCTGAAACATGTTTAACGAGGTATGAGCAATCACAATTGCTCAGTGAGGGATAAGGTCTACCGGGGACGTGCAATGCAGCAACTTAACACAATTAATACAATAGATAAACAGTGAATAACAATTCTAATACCACATTTTAAAAGGATACAATCGATAACCCTTATCACTCCAAATCTTCGATCCCCGATCCACGAACCACGATCTCGATCTCGATATGCCGGCATCCCTTACACCAATGGGTACTCCGGATGTACCCGATCCTACGACCCAACACCCCTTGGCAATCTCCGGACCAGGCGAGTGAGGGAATAGCAGACGGAGCTAAGGCAACCAACACTAGCAAGCCCGATGCCGCCCAGCGAGGCCATCGCATCCGCCGCGACAATGAGGTTGCGCAACCACGATGCAATGCAAGAATGATAACAATGACAATATAACCAGGAAACACATTTAAGGACAAAGTAAGTTATTCTCGCACCAAATTACAATTTAGCAATAATAAGCAAATATCAATTACGCAATTATACTAAACAATATACTCTTTTAGAAAGAAAATAAACTATGATGCACGTAAGGATGCAGGTCCCTCACCTCTACTGAGCTCCAAGATGTAAGTTTGAATCACATCATTTCCAGTCACCTTGAACCTATGAGCAAACATTACTTCAATTACTCTTTAACTACAACATTCATTCTAAGTTAGCTAACTTATAACTTCGCTTATTTAGCATATATACAATATCTATTAGAATTCTATTTTTAACAAAACACCACTTTTATATACTTTAACTTAACATATATTCCATATTTTCAATAGTCTACAAGTTAATTAAGAAGATAGTTTAAAAACTTAAATGAGAATGATTCAACCAGCATGCTATAACTAGATATAAATCGAGCTAGAATTTAGTTTAACTAAAATCAACACATGAGCCTGCAGTTACTCATACTATTTCTCATTTTACTTTAGTTAATAACTTGTACAAGAAATTAATTCACTCCACATAACAATAAACTAGCCACTAACTCAACTCAAAGAATTTCTCCAAAGGATATATAGATAATAAAAGTTAGGTTACTTTAATGTTCAAATGACACATTCATTCACAATGACACTACCCAGTCTTTTACTACTTTAATTAACTTCTAATTCACATTCTACTTTACTTACAATAGTTAGTAATATCTCTATGAAGATAGCCCAACATTAGCACATAGGGAAAGAAATGCATTTATCAACTAATAAAAAAGTTAACTATCAACCATTTAATAACTAACATACTATTTTAGTAAAATAACTATACTTCAAGCTAAGATTCTAACATATCACTAGTAGTATTAACTTAAGTTAATTACATTTAACATATAATAGACAACTATCAACTTACAATTAACCTTACATGTAGTTTCAAAAAGCATTAAACACATTCTTCCACATAGTTTACTTGACCTTTCTAAGTGTTCACTAGTTGCACATTGATAACAACAACTAATTCTAACAGTTGAATTGTTTAGCATATATAGAAACATTACCTATGTCTAAAGGTGGTGACCATCACAACTCTACTAGCATTTCTCATTCACAGTCGAATAGAATAGCTTTCAATTTAAATTAACTTTACTAGCAATTAGATTTCAATTACAATTCATGAAAACAACATAACTATAAGAGCCCATTACGTTATTAATCATCCAAGGACACTACACAATAAGGTCTTGATCGAATACATCTAATTAGAACTGAATTATATCATTACTATAGCAAAATAACAATAAAATTCAGATTCTCGCGTAACAGGGAATTTCTGACACATCTCACCAAAATGATCATAACTTGCTCTAGACAACTCCGATTAATGCACCGTAAAAAGCTGTAGAAACTAGACTCATAAGGCTTTCTAATGGTATATAATTCAACCCCTAATCCTTCTCCAATTAATACAGTTTTAAGCTCGAAGTTGCCTCAATGCAGTTAGAATAGAAGCAGTTTATACAAGCAAATAAGCAGTTTTACAAAAGGGCATATACAAGATATAATTAGAATTACATCAAAAGTTCCACACCAACTTGAAACTACATTTAAACATTCAAGAAGTCATGCCAAGGTCTTAGAAGCACGAGACAACCGAAATTGCACCTAAACCCCTTTGTTATTCAAGCTATTTCTCCTCCAAACCAAAGTTAATGATTCAAATTTAAAGGGAAACTCTACCAACCTTCTAACTAACCCTCAAGGAACTCTTTCAACCCTCTAACTCATTCAAATGCCCGCAATAACCTCGAAAGCCCCAAATTCCCTCTTATAGCTTTACACTACACCTACCTCATCCGGGCTTCAAACAAGGATTAGCAAAGCTTCTATAGCACCTAGGTAGCCTAAGGATACCAAAAGTAGAGCCCGAATCCATCCGGATTCGTCTTAACCCGAAACCCCTTTATTAAAGTCGACTATTTTACGTTTTATGCGATTTTAGAGCAATTAAAGTGCACGGGGCTATTAGACTACCTTCATTAGTACCTAAGGCATCTATTAGGAGTGTTAGAATCAAGCTAATTCGAGCAATTACACAAAACCCTAGAAAAAACGTCACTATTCACCTCATGAATTAAACTAACGATTCCAACCGTTTAAAAAGCGAAACAATGGTTCAAATATGTTCTATAGCACTCATATACAAGGTATAATAGCATAGATAATCAATACAATAGCATTTGAACACATTTTCAACAAATCAAGAAAATAGCAACTATTTTAAAATGCGAAAATAAGCCGTGAAATCTCTCACCAATGCGTGTAGGAGCTCCTAGGAGGCTAGTAGACACCCTAAACCACTTGCACCTAGCTTGGCTTGGCTTGGAATGAGGATTTGTTGAGCAAAAAAAACTCTATTTCTTCTCCTATGCAATTCTCGGATTTTCTACAGTGTTTTCAGCATGCTCTCTTTTTTGTTTTTTTTTTGTTTTGCTAAGTTATGAGCTAATGTGTGTGTTGTGTGACTTATATATTAAATGGGGCTAAGTTGCTTGCTTAAATGGTTCACTAAATGCGCTTAGTTAGCTTAAAACGAGTCTAGATAGTAAAATGAATGCTAGCTAATTCATTCCCTAAGTTATGTTACGTAACACTATTTATACAACTACAAAAATCATTTTCTAAACGAGCTCTCCTATCGCCTCTAGCTCAAATGCACATTTTTTCCACTACTCTAACAATTAATGTGATTTAATAAAAATGCTAATTCGCTAATAGTATGAAGTTAAAAACGGAGTGAATAGTAATTTAAGAAGACAGTTAATAATGCACAGAAGGAAATGTGCAAACAAGGGATGCAACAGTAATTGAATGCATGGCTAAAATTCAGGTGTCACAGCAACCTTGTATGCAATGCACATTTATGACATGTAATATATCACATTAGGAGGACAACAAAGTAGGTTGCCTCTGAACAGTCAGAAGATTGCATATTGACAAGTAAACAAGCGAGGCACGATATGACAGGCAATTTCACTTATAAAGCACATGGAGTTATATCAATATTAAACGGACAGCCATGTAACGCACGTAAATCAAGTTATATAACTCATTTCAAAGTTCATGTAATCAAATAATAAGATTATTCATCATGCAACGACATCTACGTGGGACCGGGTGCAAGAAAAGCCTACTTATCAACATGTAATCGTCGAAATCAAATTTAGGGCTACAAGGGAAACTACGGGCAGCCTACTAAACACATAATCAAACACAATATCCATAGGATCAACACTTAGCAAGTTTACCTAGTTACTAGGGTTTCAATTCGTTCTTACCCGTGCGATTAAACCCCAAGTCATCTCGTAATTAAGCTCAAGCCATGCATTGATTAATTCAAATACCCTCAAGCATTCAAAACAGTCCACACAACATCCAAATGCCACAATCCCAAGCATTTAATACAACAAGGGAAGCTACATTAATTTTCTAAGCATATCAATAGGTGAAACCCTCACTGCAATGGACTCTTTTCTCATGATCATTAAGACAAATAAACAATCTCCAATTCTAGTGAACAAGATGTCAAATTAAAGCTTAAGGAGTGAACTAAATTCAGAAACAAACCTTGCATCATTTGGAGTTCGGGTTCAAGAGTTATAGCCAAAACAGTGAGACTACACAAAACTGTCCAGATTTGCACACATTTCAATACTTATCGTTTTTGAGGGCTTTAGGGTCCGATTTAGCCTTAGTCAATTTCTGACAAAAATGTCCAGAACCAAAAAATATAGCTGCACACCAAATTTCATGCATTTTGTATATCATCTACTAAGTCAAAACTGGTTCGTTCTACAAGGTCAGTGAATCTGCCAAAACCTGCTTCATTTTTCCAGACTTTCCAGATTTGGACACATTTTGATAATTAGCCATTTTGAGGACCTTAGAGTCAAAATTAGCTTTTTCCTATTTCTGCAAAAAGTGTTCAGAACTGGCAAAACTAGTTACCTACCAATTTTCATGCATTTTCAACATCGTTTACCTAGTCAAAATCATTTCGCACCAACAAGGCAGAAGGTTATCACATACCCGATTTCATCTATCATCACATTCTAGCCAAATATCTTGCCATGCATGTTTATAAAAGCTTATGAACACACATATATATCAAGTACAGAAGTAAAGATAGACATTTAAGGGCATGCATGTGGTTTTTTGAAAGATTTTCAAGAAGTTTTAGCCCTCACCTTAGCAAGACAACAAGAAGATGCACAAGACTCTTGGTGAAGCACAAAGTTGACCTTTTTCTTTGCTTAGCCGAGACACCACTCAATTTTCTCTAATTTCCTAGCTTAGTAACCAAGTTCTTAGTAGGTGCATGTGGTTAGAACAAGAAGAAAAGAAATGGAAGCTAGCAAACTCACCTAAGCCGAAATGGAGGTGCTAAAGGATTGCATGTGCATTTCTTTGCTCCTAGCTTTGTTTGGTCGAGCTCCTATGTAGCTTGGAAGTCATGAAGAACCTTAGGATGAAGAACTTAGCTATGGAGTCTACAATATTCAGCTAGGGCCGAGAGAGAGAGAGAAGAATAAGAGGAAATGAGAGAAAATGAAGGAAAAAAATAAAAGCTTTGCAAAGTTTGAAGCATATGTCAGCCTTCAGCTTGTAAATTTCAGATTTGTGTCTTCAAGAAGCACAATTTGAATCATCCTAGCATGGGCATATGCATGTGTCGAGATTTTGGGTGCATTGGGTAGGGTTTTGGGTTATTTTTTTTATTGCTTTGAGTCATAGATTGTCATAGGATGTCTAGATTTAATTTTGAATTATGCAAGCAAGCACAAATGCACACAAAGTGGTCGGCCAAGGCATTGCAAGAATATGAATTTTTGTCTTGGTTAAGCATTAATTAATTGTGTGTTTGGGATATGCAAAGAATAAAAAATAAAGAATAAAGAATGTCTAGCTTTTGGTGCAATTTCGTCTTCCAGTGGGTTGAATTAGCAATTTAATATAGGTTAGTAGAGTTTGTAGGATTAATTGATGATCTAGTGCTTCGTGTAAGATGATTTCTTGATTAACGTGTGGGCACGCTTTCCTAGGTTTAGGCACACACTACGAGACAAGGCACGAACTACAAGACGAATACATGTTTCTGAAGTAAATGCACGCAACCCTAAATGAATGCACGTAATTCAATGCAAGGCACACAAAATAAAACATGATTCTTAAATCTAGGTTAAAGCACGCAAATCAAGGATAGGGCACACGAAATGAGGTATCGCACGCAAATCGAGATCGGGCCTCACAGAATCGCATAGCACATGAAGCCATAGCCATTGCCGAGTAGATGCGCGCGGCCTTGGTCTAGTGTCGTGGCGATCCAAGCACCACGTGGGCTTGGGTGGATCTTGGGGGACGGTAGAGGCAAGCGTGATGCGCGAATCGCCTACACACGTGGCATTGGCTTTCATTAAGCAACAACACGAGCGTTGCGATGAGACGATTGTTAATGCTTCAATGTCGCGGTGATCCAAGCACCATGCGGCCTTGAAGCCGTCCCCCGGTGGGTTCTGACGTGCCTGTGCGATGCGCGAATCGCCTAGCACACAACGCCATGATCCTCGATAAGTCGTAATGCGACGGATGTGGTCGAGTGTCGTGGCGATCCAAGCACCGCATGGGCAGGAAGCTACTTTGCTTGTCCCGTTCCATGCATACGGGGGGACGGTGGGGCACATGCGTGATGAGCGAATCGCCTAGCACATGTGGCATTGGCTTTTGTTAAGCTACGACGCGAGTGTTACGATGAGATGATTGCCGATGCTTCAATGTCGTGGCGATCCAAGCACTATGCGACCTTGATGCTGTCCCCTGGTTGGTTCCGATAGGCCTGTGCGATGCACGAATCGCCTAGCACACGACGCCATGGTCCTCGCTGAGTCGTAATGGGACAGACGTGCTCTAGTGTTGTGGCGATCCAAGTACCGCGTGGGCAGGAAGGTAGTTTGCTTGTCCCGTTCCGTGCATATAGGGGGACGGTGGGGGGCATGCGTGATGCGCGAATCGCCTAGCACATGTGGCATTGGCTTTCGTTAAGCAACAATGCGAGCGTTGCGATAAGACGATTGCTAATACTTCAATGTCGTGGCGATCCAAGCACCATGCGGCCTTGAAGCCGTCCCCCGGTGGGTTCTGACGTGCCTGTACAATGCGCGAATTGCCTAGCACACGACACCATGGTCCTCGATAAGTCGTAATGCAACAGACGTGGTCAAGTGTCGTGGCAATCCAAGCACCGCGTGGGTAGGAAGGTAGTTTGCTTGTCTTGTTCCGTGCATACGGGGGGACGGTGGGGCGCATGCGTGATGCGTAAATCACCTAGCACATGTAGCATTGGCTTTCGTTAAGCAACGACGAGAGCGTTGCGATGAGACGATTGCTGATGGTTCAATGTCGTGGCGATCCAAGCACTATGCGGCCTTGAAGCCGTCCCCTGGTTGGTTCCGATAGGCCTGTGCGATGCACGAATCGCCTAGCACACGACGCCATGGTCCTCGCTGAGTCGTAATGGGACAGACGTGCTCTAATGTCGTGGCGATCCAAGTACCGCGTGGCCAGGAAGGTAGTTTGGTTGTCCCGTTCCGTGCAAACAGGGAGACGGTGGGGGGCATGCGTGATGCGCGAATCGTCTAGCACATGTGGCGTTGGCTTTGGTTAAGCATCGACCCGAGCATTGCGATGAGACAATTTCTGATGCTTCAATGTTGTGGCGATCCAAGCACCATGCGGCCTTTAAGCTGTCCACTGGTTGTTTCCGACGGGCCTGTGTAATGCGTGAATCGCCTAGCACAGGACGCCATGGTCCTTGCTGAGTCGTAATACGAAGGACGTGGTCTAGTGTCGTGGCGATCCAAGCACTGCGTGGGCAAGAAGGTAGTTTGCTTATCCCGTTCCGCACATACTGGTGCATACAGGAGGACGGTGGGGGGCATGCATGATGCGCGAATCACCTAGCACATATGGCATTGGCTTTCGTTAAGCAATGATGCGAGCGTTGCGATGAGACGATTGCTGATGGTTCAATGTCGTGGCGATCCAAGCACTATGTGGCCTTGAAGCCGTCCCCTGGTTGATTCCGATAGGCCTGTGCGATGCACAAATCGCCTAGCACACGATGCCATCGTCCTCGCTGAGTCGTAATGCGACAGACGTGCTCTAGTGTCGTGGCGATCCAAGTACCGCGTGGGCAGGAAGGTAGTTTGCTTGTACCATTTCGTGCATACAGGGGGACGGTGGGGGGCATGTGTGATGCGCGAATCACCTAGCACATGTGGCGTTGGCTTTCGTTAAGCATCGACCCGAGCATTGTGATAAGACGATTGCTGATGCTTCAATGTTGTGGCGATCCAAGCACCATACGGCCTTTAAGCTGTCCCCCGGTTGTTTTCGACGGGCATATCCGATGCGCGAATCACCTAGCACAGGACGCCATGGTCCTTGCTGAGTCGTAATACGACAGACGTGGTCTAGTGTCGTGGCGATCCTAGTACTGCGTGGGTAGAAAGGTAGTTTGCTTGTCCCGTTTCGTGCATATGGGTGCATGCAGGAGGACGGTATGGGGCATGCGTGATGCGCGAATCGCCTAGCACATGTGGCATTGGCTTTCATTAAGCAATGATACGAGTGTTGCGATGAGACGATTGCTGATTCTTCAATGTCGTGGCGATCCAAGCAACCTGCGTCCTCGAAGCCGTCCCCCGGTGTGTTCCCACTGGCCTGCGCGTTGCGCAAATTGCCTAGCACACGACGCCATGGTTCTCTCAGAGTCGTAATACGACGGATGTGGTCTTGAGTCGTGGCGATTCAAGCACCACATGGGCAGGAAGGTAGTTTGCTTGTCCCGTTCTGTGCATACGGGTACATACAGGGGCACGGTGGGGGGCATGCATGATGCGCAAATCGCCTAACACATGTGGCATTGGCTTTCGTTAAGCAACAACGCGAACGTTACGATGAGACGATTGCTGATGCTTCAATGTCGTGGCGATCCAAGCACCATGCTGCCTCGAAGCCGTCCCCCGGTGTCTTCCCACTGGCCTGCGCGATGCGCGAATCGCCTAGGACACGACGCTAAGGTCCTCAGTGAGTCGTAATGCAACGGACGTGGTCTAGTGTCGTGGCAATCCAAGCACTGCGTGGGGCAAAAGTTAGTTTTCTTGTCCCGTTCCGTACATACTGGTGCATACATGGGGACGGTGGGGGGCATGCATGATGCATGAATCACCTAGCACATTTGGCATTGGCTTACGTTACACAACGACGCGAGCGTTGCGATGAGACGATTGCTGATGCTTTAATGTCGTGGCGATCCAAGCACTGTGCGACCTCGAAGCCATCCCCTGGTGTGTTCCTACTGGCCTGAGCGATGCACGAATCGCCTAGCCCACGATGCCATGGTCCTCGCTGAGTCATAATGCGATGGACGTGGTCTAGTGTCGTGGCGATCCAAGTACCGTGTGGGCAGGAAGGTAGTTTGCTTGTCCAGTTTCGTGCATACGGGTGCATACAGGGGGACGGTGGGGGGCATGCGTGATGCGCGAATCGCCTAGCACATGTGGCATTAGCTTTCGTTCAGCAACGACGCGAGCGTTGCGATGAAATGGTTGTTGATGCTTCAATGTCGTGGCGATCCAAGAACCGTGCTACCTCGAAGCCATCCCCCGGTATGTTCCCACTGGCCTGCACGATGCGCGAATTTCTAAGCACACGACGCCATGGTCCTCACTAAGTCATAATGTGACAGACGTGGTCTAGTGTCGTGGCGATCCAAGCACCGCGTAGGCGGGAAGTCCGCTTTCGGTTGGTACCTCAGTTGAGTGCAATCGGTGCATGGTCGGGCACCACAAAGTAGGCCCTTAAGCTTGCGACATGCGGCCCGGTCATGCACCTCATGTTGTTCATGTCCTGTGTCTCTCAGAAATTCTTCGTGCCTAGCGGTGCGTGCTCGGGCCATCTCGCCAGTTCCGTTCGCCTGAAGTGCTTCGTTTTCCTAGACAGTGGGGCAGTTACTGGCTTGGTGGTCTGGGCATACCAAACGTGATAGCGCGTGAGTGGTGGTCGACTTGTGTGGGTCGGTTGGCTCCTTGCTTGAGCAGTGACGTCCGCCCCTGCTTGTCTCTTCATTCGCGGGCCGAGTGCTTACGTTGCCTCGGTTGGTAGGTCGGTTTCCTATGTTGCATACCTACAAAGAAGGCAGTCTAAAGTCATATTGTCCATCTTTTGCCTTGCGTCTGCCTTCGTGGACGACATGGGGCGAACCCCTAAGCACGTCCCGTGTTCCACATTGCTCACTCTAACAAGTGCGGCACACGTGGCCCGTGGGGCATTGCTCGATCTCTCAGATGCGGCATACCATGACGGTATGGGGTGCTTGGCCTCTCTTTGCCCGAAAATAGTATTCGTCGCTAATTGCGTACGACGGTCGTGCGCTCATCTCGAGCTGTCGACCCTTAAGGGACGATGTGCCTCGTGCGATGCTGGCGTCGGTGAGGAATGCTACCTGGTTGATCCTGCCAGTAGTCATATGTGTAACACCCCGATCCTTCTCGAGATCGGAGGTTCTATCAATCGATCTAATCACAATCCAAACCAAACCCGGGAAAAATTTTCAGGGAAAACGGATGGAGTCTCCCCTGTTTCTAGGCGAAATGTAAAACCTGTAATAGCATATAAATGGACCACCACCGTGTCCAACCATACAAAACTTCCTCAAGGCCATCCGAGCCTCGGTTCTCAACAATTTAAACTCAGCAAGTATACATACATTTCCAATTTAAAAGCTAACCTATCTTTTTTCATTTTGACAAGTACATTCAAACTAGACAATTAAACCATACTAAGCTGCTGCATAAAATAAACTATCATGTCATTCTAACTCTTTTCTTTGGACATTACAAACATGCATTGAAGTTAAGCTACATTAACTAAATACATAATCTAACTTATCAAACTACTTCAACAATCTAATGAAACTTAAATTACATACTTTTTGACATTAAATACATACAACATATGAAAGCATATATCTTTACAACTTCGACACTCAAGCCACATAGGCACGCAAGACAACTCTTCAGGCACGAACTTTCACGAAATCACAAACTTTCCAGCTAACATGACATTTCCTGAAATGTGGTGGTGAGGAGTGAGTATACACAACACGTATACTCAGTGAGGGCGAGACAAATATCAAGTTGGAGAGAAAGAAAGTCGCGCAATGCAAATAAGACAGTTAAGCAATATAACTGATAAATAAGCAATCAAGACAAACAATCAATACAATAAGCAATTACTGAAAGCATTAACACAACCATTCAAAGCTATACCACACTCTGAAGGCTATGGTTCACTCTTACGAGCAATATACCATTTCACGAGCGATACATCAATCTCGAGTTTGATGTTGACAACGATGACAATAAGCGCGCAACCACCTTATAACACTAGTTTGGAATACCCCGGGAGTAACCATCAATTCTACGACCCAAATCTCCCTGGGAGGCAACCCAAGCGAGAAAAGGGAATAGCTACGGAGCTAGAGCAACCAACACTGGCAACCCGAGGCTACCCAGAGAGGCCCATGACTCACGTGCTGGACACTATGCAATGCAAGACTCGATACAAGGCAATAAACGAGCGATAGCACAACAATACAAACTAGTGACAACAAATGAGATAACAAGCAATCACAATCAATACTAGTATTCAACTAACTTTTCAAGCATAACAAGCAATAATAAGCAACAATAACACCAATTAAACAAGTATATCAAGCAACCCTAAGCATTCTATAGGCATAATATCAAGATAACAAGCAAAATCACAAATCGGCCCCAACTATCAAAACACTACCATTTCCAAACGAGCCACGAGTTCTGGAAACCGACTTCGCCAATCCTCCTAGGTCACCATAAGGCACGTCTAAGGACCCCGAAACCCTACTTTACCCTAGAATTCGCGCAAAGCCCCGATTTCCCCCTTTGCTCGTTTGAACTACAACTATACCAACCAAACACCCAACCAATTCCATAATCACACCAAAAGTGCTTCCATGGCCTTCGGAAACAATGCCAACACGTAAAACGAGAAAATGCTAAACTCGACCTAAACGACCCCGACTTTCACCAGGGCATATTTCTCATTTTTTTCATTACGGAACCTAAACATATCGTGCATTTAGTCATTCTAGCATACCTAGCACCTTTTCACATCAACAGACAGCATAACAGCGCAACTTTATCATTTCAAGGGTTTATTATTCATGTTTCACTATTCAACTAACAAATCATATTTCAATTTCAATATTCAACCACAGAAAATGTTAAAAATCTATAAATACATATTCTACGATTGCTAGAGAATATTCTACAAGCCTCAAAATGATCAAAATAACATTATACGGATAAAACCCAAAAATTAAAGTTAAAGCATAAAACTTTCAAATGCGCAAATAAACATGAAACCCTCACCTTAAATGCTCCTAGACGCCAGGAAAACCTCATAGGATGCCTCGGAAACTGCCCCGTGCAAGCTCACGTGAAGATTCGAAGATTTTGGCTTGAAATCTTTTTTTTTTCTTCTCTCATTTTTTCGGCCCTGCTTGCTTCTGTTTCAGCTCTGTTTTTTTTTTTATTGCTATTTTAGGCTATTAAAAAGAGGCACAAGGTCAAAATGGTCAATCCCCTTGGTCAAACTAGCCTATTTCATGCATTTTTAGACTAAAACAACTAAGGAAATATCAATTCTAGCTAACAACAATTAAATTATAAAATT
>CM075765.1:67031746-67041746 GCA_037974665.1 Ehretia macrophylla
GTAAACAACAAACCCAAGTGTGAAATGCGCCAAGGAAAATGAAAATTGAGGGCCAGCCTATTCGTGCCCCATCCGCGGTGTACCGTGTCACGCCCCAACCCGGCCTATAAGGTTAGACTAGGGTGTGAACTAAACATTCAAGTCCTTCCACGTACTTAATCGCTCAAGGAGGTTTAACACTTAATATTTAATCCTAGACTCCAAAATTTTTTTTGGTAAACCGGCAGCATAACGGCTGTAATTGGGCTCTTTGGTTTGACCTAATTCTCTAAACGCCTCAATTATTCCAATCATTAATCCAATTCCATTAAGGACTCCTATTTGTCACCAACCGATTTGGCTACTAGTTTATCTTGAAAGTCTCGTTTGGTTAATAAGCCTAACATGATAACTATGTCCCGTTTATTTGTCAATTTCCTATCATGCAAGTACCTATTATCCTTTAGTTTGCAAATGAGCACCTAAGTGAAATTAGATAGAATTAACTTAGTTGATTATTCATCTAGTGGTTTGAATGCCTACGATAACTACTAATTAAGAAAACGAAAGCAAACAACCAAATAAAAGTTTGTCCGGTTACAGATAGTACAATCCCAGAATTAGACCCAAATTACAATGGGGTCATTTACATCAATAAACAACGAGCAACATAAAAGAAATAGTCTTCAAGTGGCATAGTTCACAAATAGCCACAATCATGCAAAGCACAAAAGACAGGCAATCACTCCAAGGAATCATCGTTAGGCACATCGTCCTTGGGTACCTGTTCTTGATCTTATTCACCTGAGATGATAAAAGAGGGTGAGTCCTTATGAACTCAGCGAGGGGGAACGAGAAATACATTTTGAAACTCATTTTCCGGTTCAATTTATGAAAACCCCTTTGTAAAACATGTCACATATTACAAATAATATGGTAAGCAATTATAAGAAACAAATTGAGAAACATATACAATTACCAATCATTTCAAGGATACGGTGAGCATTGGCTCTCAGATCAAGTCAAGTAACAGGAGTTGCGGCCGACTTTAATTCATCCCCAAAACACGCCAGGTCGGTGTACTCCGGATGTACCCCGAAATCCTACGACCCAACTCTCCGAGGGTGAAATACCAAGCGAGAGAGGGAATTGGACCATGGTAGTCACGGTAACACCGACAAGCCCGATGCCGCCCGGCGTGCGTGAAATACTACCATGCCACACTGAAAGGTTGCAACCTCGTATGCAATGCACATTTATAACATTTAACATATCACATTAGGAGGACAACAAAGTAGGTCGCCTCCGAGCAGTTATAAGATCGCACGTTGTCAAGTAATCAAACAAGGCACGATAAGACAAATAATTTCACTTGAAAAGAATATAGAGCCATATGAACATTAAACGGGCAGCCATGTAACACATGCAAGTCAAGCCATATAACTCATTTCAAAGCTCACGTATTCAAGTGATACGAATATTCAACATGCAACAACATTTACGTGGGTTCGGTTGCAAGAAAAGCTTATATGACAACATGCAATGGTCAAAATCACATTTGAAGTTATAAGACATTTACGGGCAGCCCACTAAGCATATAATTTCCACACAATAACCAAGAATCAACACTTAGCAAAACTACCTAGTCAATAGGGTTTCCATTTCATGCTTAATCGTGTGATTAAAACCCTAAGTCAACTCAAAATCATTCTCAAGTCACGCATCATTCCATTCATGCATCCGCAAGTACTCAAAATAGTCCACATAACATCCCAACACCACATTTCCACACGATTAGAACCACAAAAGGGGTTACAATAATTTTCCAAGCATGTAGCTAAATAAAACCTTTACTGCAATAGGCTGTTTTCTCACAATCAATAAGATAATCAAAAAATCTCCAAATTGAGTAAATAAGATGTCAAATTAAATCTTAAGAAGTTAACTAAAATCAGAAACAAACCTTGCATCAATTGGAGTTCGGGATCATTAGATATAGCCGAAACAGTGGAATAGCACAAAACTGTCTAGATTTGCACACTTTTCAGAAATTGACGTTTTTGAGGTCTTTAGGATCAGTTTTAGCCTTGGTCCATTTCTGACAAAATTGTCCAGAACTGAAAAATCTATCAACGTACCAAATTTCATGGATTTTTTGACATTATTTATTAAGTCAAATATGGTTCGTTCCACAAGGTCAGTGCATCTTCCAAAACCTGCTTCATTTTTCCAGATTTCCAGATTTGGTCACATTTTAAAGCTTTGCCATTTTGAGGACCTTAGAGTCAAAATTTGCTTCGACCTATTTCTGGAAAAAATGTTCAAAACTGTCCAAACTAGACACCTACCAATTTTCAAGTATTTTCAACATCAATTGCCTAGCTAAACTTACCTCGAACAGACTGGTCAGAGAACTGTCAACAATTTCGACTTCACCTAGCATCATTTTCAAGCCAAGATCTTGCCATGCATGGTTGTTTAAGCTTTTGAACGACCATATAGCTCAAGTACAGAAGAAAATACACACATTTATAAGCATGCATGTGAATTTTTGAAGAGTTTTCAAAAGGTTTTAACCCTCACCTTTGCAATTCAACAAGAAGATGCACAAATGCTTGTGAAAATGGCTCGGTGTGCCCTAAGTGCTTGGTTCTTGCTTTGAGCGTGCCTTTCCTTGCCTCTACCTTAATCCTTTGCTTTGCTAATGACTATGGAAGACATGTATGAGCTTATATCCAAGAGAAATAGAAAGGAACATAAAAGGAAACAAGGAAACCTTACCTAAGCCGTGGATAGCCCTAGATGAGTTTGTGCCGTGTAGTAGCTTGCTTGCTCGGGTCTTGGAGGCCTCCTACCTTGGCTAAATGGTTTGGTCAGCCTCTTAAGTGCAAGAGGCAGTGAGAAATCATCGAGAGAGAGAGAGAGATTTTGAGAGCTAAGGCTAAGAGAGAGAAGACAACAAAAGAGAATGAAACTAGTGATTTATTGTTGTCTAGTTTTGATTGTATGGCCTTGGCTGAATTGGCCTTGTTTGCAACGGTTCTTGGGACTTCAAATCTGAAAAATATGCTTCTTGGGAGTGTGTGAGGTGTAGGGGAATAATCATGGGGTAGTTTAGGGCTTAGGAAAAAGGGGCATTGGGGTTAGAGTGTGTGTAAGAGCTTGTCTAGGGATTTGACTAGGTTTAATCGTGTGGTGTTTGTTGTTGTGGGCAGAATTCTATCTTGTCTTGAATATACTATAATCTAAGGGTGCTTAGGTGGATTAGGAGTGCAAGAGGAGTGCTTGGGAGTTAGCAAAAAGGTGGTCTAGGGTTTAGGAATGCTTTAGTATATAAAATGAACACTTATATTCATGTATGGTCTTGTTTGACTTTGAATTGTGCATGTAGTGTCAAAAAAACGTGTAGTATGCTAAAAATATGAATTGGTTGCATTAAAATAGTGTTTAGGCATGTGAGGAGAGAGAGAGAAGTGCATAGGTTTAGTTTAAAGTGTCTAGGATAAGCAAAAGTTATGACATGTGTAAGAGAATGTTGGGTAGAATAGAATATTTTATAGTTAGTGGGTTTTGTAGAGATTTGAATTAGGATTATTTTATAGTTTAGTGCTTTGTGTAGAATGCTTTCTTGATTAACGTGGTGGCACGGATTCCTAGGTCTAGGGTACGCACTACGAAGCACGCACCGAGAACAATATAGGGCACGAAACACGAAGTAAACACGAACTACGAGGTAAGACACGAACTTCTAGACTAAGGCACGTACTTCAAGTCTAATGCCCAGATTCTAATGCTAACGCACGCAACCCTAGGTCAATGCACGTAGACCAATGCACGACAAGTAATTCAATGCAATGCACGTAAATTAAGGTACGCCTCTTAAACCTAGGTTAAGGCACGTATGACGAAGTATGCATGAAAACTAAGACAGGGCACGTAATCCAAGGTCAGTCATATCATTCTTGGTCTATGGCACGTAAATCGAGGTAATACACGTTATTCAGGGTTGGGCCTCACATCCTCCCCTCCTTAAAAGAATTTCGTCCCGAAATTTATTCTTGCCTATTGAGGTCATTTAGACGGATTCTGACCCTTGTCATTCTTCCTACTCCGGTTCATCCCGTGTTTGGCGATCTCTTACCACCACCAATTCACTTCCTATGTTTCTCCAATCATTTAATTCAGTATGACCCCTATATTTACAGTTCGTTCCTTTGAACAACTCTCTTTTCTCCAATTGATCTTAAGGTCGAGTTTATTAACTAAGGTTCGATTCTCCAAACATAGTCATCGAAGCTGCATCGGTATTCTAACAATATAACTGTAACTCCAAAAATCATGGCTCATGTTGTATCAATCTTGCATTCATACCTCAAAAGGAATATCACAATAATTCCATGATTCTAGGGTGACATACGCTAATTTCAAGATGATAGATCTATATCAGATTTTCTATCAACTAGCTTCAAAATTGTTAACACCTAGGACATACACGTGTTATGGGTCGTTTCCACAATACGACTCTATTTTCAGGAAAAACTCTCCAAACAAACTGATCCATCTCAAATCGTTATCTATCGATGGTATCATAGTCCTTATCTCGTAGGTACATTAGATTAGCAAATCTTCTAATGACTAGTCTCCCGGTTACAGGCTCCTATTCATTAACATTCTTCCCCAGCTTCATTAACTTTCAAGCTCGTAATCAAGAAGAAAGACCGTTAAGATTCGTTAAACTCAAACTCTAAGGTTTATTAGGTACCACCAACAACTGCCATCGAAATTGCATAGGTAAACTAATCATGTTGCACTAGTTCAACTCTTACAAGTAAATTTTATCAGCTTATGATCCACAATCCATCTTCTTATTCAAATCTCTAATTTCAAGTCACAAGGCTTCAGAATTTTCTTTTAATCTTATCCAAACCTCCTAAGACGAATAGCTTCAACTTCAAATAAATTCTACTCACCTTAATCCAAGGTTACATCATACTTAAGAAGACAATGGTCCTACTCACTTAGCGACCTAATCATCCCTTCGAACACTTAATGCCCTCCAATATATCTTCAATATTAATGTTACTAAGCTCGGTTCATCGCCATGTAAGTGATATCAATGCTCTACTAGGTTACCGGCCATACAGCAACAATCCTAGGATTATAAATGGGTACCGAAATGACCAAGCTCATAAAATACTTACACGGGATAACTTCAAGGTTGTATCAATATAAGAATTATGACCACGAGGCATCCTTCAACATAACCTAATAGAACTTCAAAAGTAATCAACCACTTATTTAACTATCACTACAAGATTCACCCTCTATTCAACAACCACGATTCGAAGTCTATTGATCGCTAGTCTCTAGATGTGAAACGATGCACCTAGATACGGTGGTCTAACAATAGTCTCTTGGGTCATTATGACTCTAATTCATCTCTATCTTAACTCTATGAAATCTTACTCTTCTCATTTACATGTTTAACTAGCTAAGAGCATCAAAACTCATCGACCATAGGTCCTAGGGTTCACTATGAATCATCATGCATACTCACTATTAGCTATTTAGGATTACTAATCATACCCTAACGACTCTACTTTCAACCGGATACTTTAATCTCATTTCCATGGTTTATATACTAGGTCCATCGGTCTTACTTCGCATAATCACAACTAAATCCGAGGGGCAACAATTTAATACCATGATTCTTAATATCACCAATATCCAACTTAGGACCTTAGCAACATCATCTAATACATAATTCAATACCTTACGCTTCCATTCGACCTAACATTTAGGTATAGTCTTCCGAACACGAGTTCTCGTTACGCGAATTCCTCGATTCCAATATCCCCATATCTTGTTATACTAAAGATTCATCAATCTTGTTAAACTTAGTCTCCAGAGTTGCCTACATGTCTTGAGGTTATCCATTGTTAAGTTACCTAAACACATTATTCACGCCTTAATAGTCTAACCCCTATCGCCCATTTCCACGAGTTCATCCCTTAATTTCTAGGTCACAATCTTACCATTGAGTGAACTTGAAACTCATTAATATACACCTTATTAGGTTCAACGATGCTTAGTTCCAGTCAAGTGAGGATTCAATCATATAAATAATCTATTATACCATTTTAAGATATAAGAATTTGATTCAAAAGCAACTCCCAAGTCAAACTTCCATTATAAGCATGTGAACATATATATACTACTCCACATGTCCAATAGTATATTCTTATATCTAAGGAAAGTTGTATGTCCTTAACATTTATTCTTGAACCACAATTAGAAGAACGGTTTAACGGAATCAAGAACTTTATAGCTATATAATTGATAACTTAATCACAGACATGTGTATTCCAAAGATAATGAGATAATTTTACCTCGACAATTATACCTGTGCTATGCATTTTATATGTATGCATATCCAATAATATATATGATCCATCGAGTACCTGTGAAGATGCGAGAAACCTCTAACCGATCCTCTTCGTTCTTCCTGCATAAATTCACTTCCCCAAAGATCCTAATCCTAACTATCTATGTATATAAACAGTCAATCACAGTTATATAACATGCAAGTGTATCAAGAAAGGAATATAACACATGCATGCATTATCGAGGGCACTAACGTGTTGGTATGCATGACACATAATATATATGGTCCATAAAAGCACATAATATTCAATGCTCAAAGCAATTAAAGCACATTAGCACACATAACACATATAAACAAGACATCACAATTACCTTAGGGCTTCTACCCATGGTCCGAGAGTTGAACCCGACTAACGCCTAGTTAGTAAACTAAGCTCTGATACCATTCTAATATAAGGTGTCACGCCCCAACCCGGCCTATAAGGTTAGACTAGGGTGTGAACTAAACATTCAAGTCCTTCCACGTACTTAATCGCTTAAGGAGGTTTAACACTTAATATTTAATCCTAGACTCCAAATTTTTTTTTGGTAAACCGGCAGCATAACGGCTGTAATTGGGCTCTTTGGTTTGACCTAATTCTCTAAACGCCTCAATTATTCCAATCATTAATCCAATTCCATTAAGGACTCCTATTTGTCACCAACCGATTTGGCTACTAGTTTATCTTGAAAGTCTCGTTTGGTTAATAAGCCTAACATGATAACTATGTCCCGTTTATTTGTCAATTTCCTATCATGCAAGTACCTATTATCCTTTAGTTTGCAAATGAGCACCTAAGTGAAATTAGATAGAATTAACTTAGTTGATTATTCATCTAGTGGTTTGAATGCCTACGATAACTACTAATTAAGAAAACGAAAGCAAACAACCAAATAAAAGTTTGTCCGGTTACAGATAGTACAATCCCAGAATTAGACCCAAATTACAACGGGGTCATTTACATCAATAAACAACGAGCAACATAAAAGAAATAGTCTTCAAGTGGCATAGTTCACAAATAGCCACAATCATGCAAAGCACACAAGACAGGCAATCACTCCAAGGAATCATCGTTAGGCACATCGTCCTTGGGTACCTGTTCTTGATCTTCTTCACCTGAGATGATAAAAGAGGGTAAGTCCTTATGAACTCAGCGAGGGGGAACGAGAAATACGTTTTGAAACTCATTTTCCAGTTCAATTTATGAAAACCCCTTTGTAAAACATGTCACATATTACAAATAATATGGTAAGCAATTATAAGAAACAAATCGAGAAACATATACAATTACCAATCATTTCAAGGATACGGTGAGCATTGGCTCTCAGATCAAGTCAAGTAACAGGAGTTGCGACCGACTTTAATTCATCCCCAAAACACACCAGGTGGGTGTACTACGGATGTACCCCGAAATCCTACGACCCAACTCTCCGAGGGTGAAATGCCAAGCGAGAGAGAAAATTGGACCATGGTAGTCACGGTAACACCGACAAGCCCGATGCCGCCCGGCGTGCGTGAAATACTACCATGCCACACTGAAAGGTTGCAACCTCGTATGCAATGCACATTTATAACATTTAACATATCACATTAGGAGGACAACAAAGTAGGTCGCCTCCGAGCAGTTATAAGATCGCACGTTGTCAAGTAATCAAACAAGGCACGATAAGACAAATAATTTCACTTGAAAAGCATATAGAGCCATATGAACATTAAACGGGCAGTCATGTAACACATGCAAGTCAAGCCATATAACTCATTTCAAAGTTCACGTATTCAAGTGATACGAATATTCAACATGCAACAATATTTACGTGGGTTCGGTTGAAAGAAAAGCTTATATGACAACATGCAATGGTCAAAATCACATTTGAAGTTATAAGACATTTACGGGCAGCCCACTAAGCATATAATTTCCACACAATAACCAAGAATCAACACTTAGCAAAACTACCTAGTCAATAGGGTTTCCATTTCATGCTTAATCGTGTGATTAAAACCCTAAGTCAACTCAAAATCATTCTCAAGTCACGCATCATTCCATTCAAGCATCCGCAAGTACTCAAAACAGTCCACATAACATCCCAACACCACATTTCCACACGATTAGAACCACAAAAGGGGTTACAATAATTTTCCAAGCATGTAGCTAAATAAAACCTTTACTGCAATAGGCTGTTTTCTCACAATCAATAAGATAATCAAACAATCTCCAAATTGAGTAAATAAGATGTCAAATTAAAGATTAAGAAGTCAACTAAAATCAGAAACAAACCTTGCATCAATTGGAGTTCGGGATCATTAGATATAGCCGAAACAGTGGAATAGCACAAAACTGTCCAGATTTGCACACTTTTCAGAAATTGACGTTTTTGAGGTCTTTAGGGTCAGTTTTAGCCTTGGTCCATTTCTGACAAAATTGTCCAGAACTGAAAAATATAGGAGTACACCAAATTTCATACATTTTGGACATCATTTACTAAGTCAAATATGGTTCGTTCCACAAGGTCAGTGCATCTGCCAAAACCTGCTTCATTTTTCCAGATTTCCAGATTTGGTCACAATTTAAAGCTTTGCCATTTTGAGGACCTTAGAGTCAAAATTTGCTTCGACCTATTTCTGGGAAAAATGTTCAAAACTGTCCAAACTAGTCACCTACCAATTTTCAAGTATTTTCAACATCAGTTTCCTAGCTAAACTTACCTCGAACAGACTGGTCAAAGAGCTGTCAACAATTTCGACTTCACCTAGCATCATTTTCAAGCCAAGATCTTGCCATGCATGGTTGTTTAAGCTTATGAACGACCATATAGCTCAAGTACAGAAGCAAATACACACATTTATAAGCATGCATGTGAATTTTTGAAGAGTTTTCAAAAGGTTTTAACCCTCACCTTTGCAATTCAACAAGAAGATGCACAAATGCTTGTGAAAATGGCTCGGTGTGCCCTAAGTGCTTGGTTCTTGCTTTGAGCGTGCCTTTCCTTGCTTCTACCTTAATCCTTTGCTTTGCTAATGACTATGGAAGACATGTATGAGCTTATATCCAAGAGAAATAGAAAGGAACATAAAAGGAAACTAGGAAACCTTACCTAAGCCGTGGATAGCCCTAGATGAGTTTGTGCCGTGTAGTAGCTTGCTTGCTCGGGTCTTGGAGGCCTCCTACCTTGGCTAAATGGTTTGGTCAGCCTCTTAAGTGCAAGAGGCAGTGAGAAATCGTGGAGAGAGAGAGAGAGATTTTGAGAGCTAAGGCTAAGAGAGAGAAGACAACAAAAGAGAATGAAACTAGTGATTTATTGTTGTCTAGTTTTGATTGTATGGCCTTGGCTGAATTGGCCTTGTTTGCAACGGTTCTTGGGACTTCAAATCTGAAAAATATGCTTCTTGGGAGTGTGTGAGGTGTAGGGGAATAATCATGGGGTAGTTTAGGACTTAGGAAAAAGGGGCATTGGGGTTAGAGTGTGTGTAAGAGCTTGTCTAGGGGTTTGACTAGGTTTAATCGTGTGGTGTTTGTTGTTGTGGGCAGAATTCTGCCTTGTCTTGAATATACTATAATCTAAGGGTGCTTAGGTGGATTAGGAGTGCAAGAGGAGTGCT
>CM075765.1:67046746-67054246 GCA_037974665.1 Ehretia macrophylla
TGGTGCGTGTATCAGGCGCACATGCCGCACGATGGTGAGCGCATGTGGCCCGCATGTCGCACGAAGGTGCGCGCATTGGGCGCCTATGCCGCACGATGGTGCACGCATAGGGCGCACATGCCGGAGGATGGTGCGCGCATGTGGCCAGCATGCCGCACGAAGGTACGCGCATGGGGCGCCCATGCCACACGAGGGTGCGCTCATGGGGCGCCCGTGCCGCACCATGGTGCGCTCATTGGTCGCTCATGCCGCACGATGGTGCGCGCATGTGGCCCGCATGCATCACGATGGTGTGCGCATGGGGCGCCCATGCCCCACGATAGTGCACGCATGTCGCACGATGGTGCGCACATGGGGTGCCCATGCCGCACAATAGTGCGCGCATGCCACACGAAGGTACGCGCATGAGGCGCTCATGGCGCCCGATGGTGCAGACACCAGGTGGGCATGTCGCACGATGGTGCGCGCATGTGGCCCGCATGCCGCAAGAAGTTACGCACATGGGGCGCCCGTGCCGCACGATGGTGCGCGTAAGTGGCGCACGCGGGGCGGTATTGGGGCACTATTGGTGTGAGGCCCGACCCTGAATAACGTGTGTTACCTCGATTTGTGTGCCTTGACCTAGGTTTAAGAATCGTATTTCATTTTGTCTGCCATGCATTGAATTACGTGCATTCATTTAGGGTTGCGCTCATTTACTTGGGAAACATGCATTCATCTCGTAGTTCATGCCTTACCTCGTAATGCGTGCCCTAAACCTAGGAAAGTGTGCCCTCACGCTAATCAAGAAATCATCTTACACGAAGCACTAGATTAATAATTAATGCTACAAATCCACTAACTAATATTAAATTGCTAATTCAACCCACTAGAGGACAAAATCTTACAAAAAGCTAGATATTTTTTATTCTTTATTCTTTGCATATCCCAAACACACAATAAAATAAGCCTTGAACAAACAAAAAATTCAGATTCTAGCAGTGCCTTGGCCGACCACCTTGTGAGCATTTGTGCTTGCTTGCTTAATTCAAAATTAATTCCTAGACATTCTATGACAAGTTATGACACAAATGCTTAAAAAAATAACCCAAAACCCTACCCAATGCACCCATATTCTCGACCCATTCTCTTGCCATGCTAGGTGATTCAAAAAATCATGCTTCTTGAAGACACAAATCTGAAATTTATATGCCCAAGGCTGACACAAGCTCCTTTGCCCAACAAAGCTTTTATTTTTCTTTCATTTCCCTCATTCTTCTCTCTCCCTCTCGGCCCTAACTGAATATTGTAGACTCCATAGCTAAGTTCTTCATCCTAAGGCTCTTCAAGACTTCCAAGCAACCAAGGAACTCGACCAAGCAAAGCTAGGAGCAAAGAAATGCACATGCAAGCCTTTAGCACTTCCATTTCGGTTTAGGTGAGTTTGCTAGCTTCCATTTCTTTTCTTCTTGTTCTAACCACATGCACCTACTAAGAACTTGGTTACTAAGCTAAGAAACTTGAGAAAATCAAGTGGTCTCTTGGCTATGCAAGGAAAAAGATCAACTTTGTGCTTCACCAAGTGTCTTGTGCACCTTCTTGTTGTTTTGCTAAGGTAAGGGCTAAAACTTCTTGAAAATCTGTCAAAAAACCACATGCATGCCCTTAAATGTCTATCTTTACTTATGTACTTGAGATATATGTATGTTCATGAGCTTTTATAAACATGCATGGCAAGATTTTTGGCTAGAATGTGATGATAGATGAAATCGTGTATGTGACAGCTCTCTGTCTTGTTAGTGCGAGGTGAGTTTGGCTAGGTAAATGATGTTGAAAATGCGTGAAAATTGGTAGGTAATTATTTGGCCAGTTCTGAACAGTTTTCACAGAAATAGGCCAAAGCTAATTTTGAGTCTAAGGTCCTCAAAATGGCAAATCATTAAAATGTGTCCAAATCTGGAAAGTCTGGAAATATGAAGCAGGTTTTGGCAGATTCACTGACCTTGTAGAACGAACAAGTTTTGACTTAGTAAATGATATCCAAAATGCAATAAATTTGGTGTGCTGCTATATTTTTCCGTTCTGGACATTTTTGTCAGAAATGGACTAGGACTAAATCTGACCTTAAGGACCTCAAAAATGACAAGTATTGAAATGTGTGCAAGTCTGGACAGTTTTGTGCAGTCTCACTGTTTTGGCTATAACTATTGAACCCGAACTCCAAATGATGCGAGGTTTGTTTCTGAATTTAGTTCACTCCTTAAGCTTTAATTTGAAATCTTGTTCATGGGAATTGGAGATTTTTTTCTTGTCTCAATGATTGTGAGAAAACAGTCCATTGCAGTGAGGGTTTCACCTATTGATATGCTTAGAAAAATTATTGTAGCTTCTCTTGTTGTATTAAATGCTTGGGATTGTGGCATTTGGATGTTGTGTGGACTGTTTTGAATACTTGAGGGTGTTTGAATTAATTAATGCATGGCTTGAGTTTAATTACGAGATGACTTGGGGCTTAATCGCACGGGTAAGCACGAATTGAAACCCTAGTGACTAGGTAAATTTGCTAAGTGTTGACCCTATGAATATCGTGTGTAATTATGTAATTAGTAGGCTGCCTGTAGTTGCCCTCATAGCCCTAAACATGATTTCGATGATTACATGTTGACAAGTAGGCCCTTCTTGCACCTGGTCCCACGTAGAGGTCGTTGCATGTTGAATAATCTTATTATTTGATTACGTGAACTTCGAAATGAGTTATATGACTTGATTTACATGCGTTACATGGCTGCCCGTTTAATATTCATATAACTCCATGTGCTTTTCAAGTGAAATTACTTGTCATATCATGCCTCGCATATTTACTTGTCAATGTGCAATCTTATGACTGTTCGGAAGCAATCTACTTTGTTGTCCTCCTAATGTGATATATTAAATGTCATAAATGTGCATTGCATACAAGGTTGCAACCTTTCATTCTGGCGTGATAGCGTTCACGCACACCGGGCGACATCGGGCTTGCCGGTGCAACCGTGACTACCATTGTCCAATTCCCTCTCTCGCTTGGGGGCTAGACTTCTTCGGAGAGTTGGGTCGTACGATTTCGGGGTACATCCGGAGTGAACCCATTTGGCGTGATAAGGGGATGATTTGAAGTCGGCCGCAACAACTGATACTGGAACTGAACTGAAAGCAAAAGCTCACCGTATCCTTTTCACTATGTGTATAAGTACTCTCGCTTGGTTCCTAGAGGACCTCAGGGCGGAAAGACGGGTAATTATGTTCCTTTACTTTTACATTACGTTGTGTACTTACTTGCGATATATTCATGTTTGCAAAAAGAGCTTTCATAAGTTAACCGGAAAAAGAGTTTCAAAACGTATTTCTCGTTCCCCCTTACTGAGTTCATAAGGACTGACCCTCTTTTATCATCTCAGGTGAAGAAGACAGGAACAGGTACCCGAAGGAAATGAGCTAGTTGATGAACCTTTGGAACAACTATGTGCATTGCTTGCTTTTCGTGAACATGGATGCTATTAGGGATGTTGTGTTTATTTGCGGATTCTTTATTTCGTTGATGTAATTGACCCCGTTGTAATTTGGGTCTAATTTTGGATTGTACTATCTATAACCGAACAAACTCTTCATTTGGTTGTTTGCTTTCGTTTTCTTAATTAGTAGTTATCGTAGGCATTTAAACCACTAGATGAACAATCAACTAAGTTAATTCTATCTAATTTCACTTAGGTGCTCATTTGTAAACTAAAAGATAATAGGTACTTGCATGATAGGAAATTGACAAATAATCGGGACATAGTTATCATGTTAGGCTTATTAACCAAACGAGACTTTCAAGGTAGACTAGTAGGCATATCAGTTGATGACAAAATAGGAGTCCTTAATGGAATTGGATTAATGATTGGAATAATTGAGACGTTTAGAAATTAGGTCAAACTAAAAGGTCTTAAATACAGCCGTTATGCAGCCGGTTTTCTGAAAAAACTTTTGGAGTTCTAGGCTAACGTTAAGCGTTAATCATAGTGAAACAGTTAAGGACATGATTAGCTCACCCCCTAGTCTATCCTCTATAGGTCGGGTTGGGGCGTGACAATTGGGGCACGGCTGGGGCACTATTGGGGTACGGCTGGGGCACTATGGGGCTACACTTGGGGGACGATGGGGTATGTTGGGGGACGGCTTTGGCACTACTAGGGGATGTTGGGCACTACGGGCAATGTTAAGCATTCGGGGGTATTGGGCATGCGGAATGTATTATAACACGAATGTAGACATTGATATTCTTTTACAAGTGGTTTTTGAATCTATGAACTAGTCTTAACCTTTGCCTTGTCCGACAAACAATTCATCACATTTGTGAGGCAAAATAGATTAATCGGTTTCCCAATCCTTCCAAAAAAAATTTTAACACCAAATATCATGTAAACAAATTAAATTATGAATTAATATAAATTTTCCTGAATTTTCTAGTATTTTTTCTGATTTTTTCCTATTTTTTGTAATTTTAAAATATTAAAAATTAATTTTTTGAAAAAAATATTTTTGAATATCATTCAACAAATTAATATATGAATTAATATAATTTTTTCTAAATTTTTTGTAATTTTTTCTAATTTTTCCCTACTTTTCGCAATTATTAAATATTAAAAAATATTTTTTCGAAAAAAATAATTTTGAAGCATTTGGATATCATATGCTATCAATAAGGAGCAAGTTGGGTACGAAGATCATGCCATATAGAGCCTTTTATAGTGTAAAACACCCATTATTAATCTCTGACAAAATGTACGCCACTGTCGTCACTTGGGTTTTTACATCTAAATGTACTATAGGGGGATATGTGGTGTCAAGCCTTCTGGTCAAGGTCCATGCGGGGGGATGTTGTGGGCACTTCGCGGCACACTGTGGTCTATATCGTGGGCTATAACGTGGGCTATATTGTGGGCGGGAATGCCTACCGAATGAATCACATCGCGGTATTGCATTGCATACCCGTGCATTGGGGTCGTGCCATCCCCGCCCCGCATCCCCTGGCATGTCCCTCGGCGTGGCACCAGGATGGCTAATGAGGAACGTGGTGGCTTCCCTAGCCCCTCATTATCCATCTTGGTGTCATAACACCGTCAACGTCATAGGGATGTCTAATGAGGGGGCAAGTGGTTGCCCAAGCACAAAACTAGCCATCATGTGCGGCCGGCTAGGTACACGTTCGGGGACATTCCCATCCCCCGATGTGTCATTGGGCCTGTGCGATATGCGAATCGCCAAGCACACGAAGCCATGGCCGTTGCCGAGTGGATGCGCGCGGCCATGGTCTATTGTCGTGGCGATCCCAGCACCGCGTGGGCTTGGGTGGCTCTTGGGGGACGGTAGGGGCAAGCGTGATGTGCGAATCGCCTAGCACACGTGGCATTGGCTTTCGTTAAGCAACGACGCAAGCGTTGCGATGAGACGATTGCTAATGCTTTAATGTTGTAGCGATCCAAGCACTATACGGCCTTGAAGTCGTCCCCTAGTAGGTTCTGACGTGCCTGTGTGATGCACGTATCGCCTAGCACATGATGTCATGGTCCTCGCTGAGTCGTAATACGACGGACGTGGTCTAGTGTCAGGGCGATCCAAGCACCGGGTAGGCAGAAAGGTAGTTTGCTTGTCCCGTCCCGTGCATACGGGGTGACGGTGGGGGGCTTGCATGATGCACGAATCGCTTAGCACATAGGGCATTGGCTTTCGTTAAGCAACGACGCGAGCTTTGTGATGAGACGATTGCTGATGCTTTAATGTCGTAGCGATCCAAGCAATAGGCAGCCTTGAAGCCATCCCCCAGTTGGTTCCAACAGGCTTATGCGATGCGCGAATCGCCTAGCACACGACGCCATGGTCCTCGCTGAGTCATAATACGACGGACGTGGTCTAGTGTCGTGTCGATCCAAGCACCGCATGGGCAGGAAGGTAGTTTGCTAGTCTCGTTCCGTGCATACAGGGGGATGGTGGGAGGCATGCGAGATTCGCGAATCGCCTAGCACATGTGGCATTGGCTTTTGTTAAGCAACGAAGCGAGCATTGCGATGATACGATTGCTGATGCTTCAATGTCATGGCGATCCAAGAACTATACGGCCTTGAAGCCGTCCCCCGGTTGGTTTCGACAGGCTTGTGCGATGTGCGAATTGCCTAGCACACGATGTCATGGTCCTCGCTAAGTCATAATGCAACGGACGTGGTCTAGTGTCGTGGTGATCCAAGCACCGCATGGGCAAGAAGGTAGTTTTCTTGTCCCGTATTGTGCATACGAGTGCATACAGGAGGACGGTGGGGGGCATGTGTGATGTGCGAAGCAGCTAGTACATGTGGTGTTGGCTTTCGTTAAGCAACGACGTAAGTGTTGCGATAAGACGATTGCTGATGCTTCAATGTCGTGGAAATCCAAGCACCATGCGACATTGAAGTTGTCCCCCGGTTGTTTCCGACGGGCCTGTACGATGCGCGAATCACCTAGCACACGATGCCATGGTCCTCGCTGAGTCGTAATGCGACAGACGTGGTCTAGTGTCGTGGCTATCCAAGCACCGCATGGGCAGGAAAGGTAGTTTGCTTGTCCCGTTCCGTGCATACTGGTGCATACAAGGGGGCGGTAGGGGCCATACGTGATACGCGAATTGCCTAGTACATATGGCATTAGCTTTCGTTAAGTAATGACGCGAGCGTTGCGATAAGACGATTGCTGATGCTTCAATGTCGTGGCGATACAAGCACCATGCTGCCTCGAAGACATCCCCCGGTGTGTTTTCCCACTGGCCTGCCTGATGCTTGAATCGCCTAGCACACGACGCCATGGTCCTCGCTGAGTCATAATGCTACGGACGTGGTCTAGTGTCGTGGCGATCCAAGCACCGCGTGGGTAGGAAGGTAGTTTGCTTGTCCTGTTCTGTGCATATGAGTGCATACAGGGGGACGGTGGGGGGTATGCGTGATGCGCGAATCGCCTAGCACATGTGGCATTGGCTTTCTTTAAGCAATGACGCGAGCATTGCGATGAGATGATTACTGATGCTTCAATGTCATGGCGATACAAGCATCGTGCTGCCTCGGAGCCGTCCCTCGGTGTGTTCCTACTGGCCTGTGCTATACGCGAATCGCCTAGCACACGACGCCATGGTCCTCGCTAAGTCGTAATGCGACGGACGTGGTCTAGTGTCGTGACGATCCAAGTGTCGCGTGGGTAGGAAGGTAGTTTGATTGTCCCTTTCCATGCATACGGGTGCATACAAGGGGACGGTGGGGGGCGTACATGATTTGCGAATTACCTAGTACATGTGGCATTGGCTTTCGTTAAGCGATGATGCGAGCGTTGCGATGAGACGATTGCTGATGCTTCAATGTCGTGGTGATACAAGCACCATACTGCCTCGAAGTCATCCCCCAGTGTGTTTTCCCATTGGCCTGCCTGATGCTCGAATCGCCTAGCACACGACGCTATGGTCCTCGCTGAGTCATAATGCTACGG
>CM075765.1:67064246-67096746 GCA_037974665.1 Ehretia macrophylla
CGCTGCACGAAGGTGTGCGTATTGGGCGCCCATGCCGCACGATGGTACGAGCATGGGACGCGTAATCCGTACAATGGTGCGTGCATGGGGCCCGCATGCCGCACTAAGGTACGCACATAGGGCACCCATGCTGCACGAAAGTGCACGCATGAGGCGCCCGTGCCTCGCGATGGTGCGCTTATCGGGCGTGCATGCCGAACAATGGTGAGCGCATGTAGCCCGCATGCCGCACGATAGTGCATGTATGGGGCACCCATATCGCACGATGGTGCTTGCATGTCGTACGAAGGTACGCGCATGGTGCACCCATGCCGCACGATGGTACGCACATCGGGCGCGCTTGCTGCACGATGATGCGCACATGCTGCATGAAGGTGCGCACATGGGGCATCCATGCCGCACGATGCTGCGGACATCGGGAGCGCATGCCGCACGAGGGTGCACGCATGTGGACCGCATACCGCACGAAGGTGCGATTAAGGGGTGCCCTTGCCGCACGATGGTGCGTGTAATTGTTGCGCGCGGGGCGCTCAAGGGGCGCTGTTGGGGCACTGTTGGGACAAGGCTAGGGCATTGTTGGGGCATGATTGAGGCACTATGGAGGTACACTTGGGGGACGATGGGGGATGTTGGGGGACGGCTTTGGCACCACTAGGGGACGTTGGGCACGACGGGCAATGCTAAGCATTCAGGGGTATTGGGCATATGGAATGTATTATGACACGAATGTGGACATTGATATTCTTTTACAAGTGGTTTTCGAATCTACGAAGTAGTCTTAACTTTTTCCTTGTTCGACAAACAGTTCGTCACATTTGTGAGGCGAAATAGATTAATCGGTTTCCTAATCCATCCAAAATAAATTTTAACGCCAAATATCATGTAAAGAAATTAATTTATGAATTAATATAAATTTTCCTGAATTTTCTAGTATTTTTTCTAATTTTTCCCTATTTTTCATAATTTTTAAATATTAAAAATTAATTTTCTGAAAAAAAAAATATTTTTGAATATCATTTAACAAATTATTGTATGAATTAATATAATTTGTTCTGAATTTTCTACTTTTTTTTCTAAATTTTTCCTATTTTTCGCAATTATTAAATATTAAAAAATATTTTTTCGAGAAAAATAATTTTGAAGCATTTGGATATCATATGCTATCAATAAGAAGCAAGTTGGGTACGAAGATCATACCATATTGGGCCTTTATAGCGTAAAACACCCATTATGAATCTTTGGCAAAATGTACGCTACTGCAGTCACTTGGGTTTTTGCATCTAAATGTACTATAGGGGGGTATGTGGTGTTATGCCTCCTGGTTGAGGTCCGTGCATGGGGACGTTGTGGGCACTTCGTGGCACATTTTGGGCTATATCGTGGGCTATATTGTGGGCGGGAATCCCTACCGAGTGAATCACGCTGAGGTATTGCATTGCATACCCGTGCGTTAGGGCCTTGCCACCCCAGCCCCGCGTCCTCCGTCATGTCTCTCGGTGCGGCACCAGGTTGGCTAATGAGGAACGTGGTGGCTTCCCTAGCCCCTCATTATCCATCTTGGTGCCATAACACCGTCGACGTCATTGGGATGGCTAATGAGGGGGAGAATAGTTGCGCAAGTACAAAACTAGCCATCCCCGTGCCGCCGGCTAGGTACACGTTAGGGGACATTCCCATCCCCCGACGTGTTGTTGGGCCTACGCGATGCGCGAATCGCCTAGCACACGAAGCCATGGCCGTTGTCGAGTAGATGCGCATGGCCATGGTCTAGTGTTGTAGCAATCCAAGCACCATGTGGGCTTGGGTGGCTCTTGGGGGACAGTGGGGGCAAGCGTGATGCGCGAATCGCCTAGACCACGTGGCATTGGCTTTCGTTAAGCAACGACGCGAGCGTTACAATGAGACGATTGCTAATGCTTCAATGTCGCCGCGATCCAAGTACCATGCGGCCTTGAAGCCGTCCCCCGGTGGGTTCTGACGTGAATGTGTGATGCACGAATCGCCTAGCACACAACGCCATGGTCCTCGTTGAGTCGTAATACAACGGATGTGGTCTAGTGTCGTGGCGAACCAAGCACCGCGTGGGCAAAAATGTAGTTTGCTTCTCTTATTCCGTGCATACGGGGGGACTGTGGGCGGCATGCGTGATGCGCGTATCGCCTAGCACATGTGGCATTGGCTTTCGTTAAGCAATGACGCGAGCTTTGCGATGAGACGATTGTTGATACTTCAATGTCGTGGCGATCCAAGCACCAAGCGGCCTTGAAGCTGTCCCCCAGTTGGTTTCGACAAGCCTGTACAATACGCGAATAGCCTAGCACACGACGCCATGGTCCTCGTTGAGTCGTAATGTGACGGACGTGGTCTAGTGTCATGGCGATCCAAGCACCACGTGGGCAGGAAAGTAGTTTGTTTGTCCCGTTCCGTGCATACAGGGGGATGGTGGGGGGCATGCATGATGCGCGAATCTCCTAGTACATGTGGCATTGGCTTTCGTTAAGCAACGACGCGAGCGTTACGATGAGAAGATTCCTGATACTTCAATGTCGTGGCGATCCAAACACTATGCTGCGTTGAAGTCGTCCCGCGGTTGGTTCTGATGGGCCTGTGCGATAAACGAATCGCCTAGCACACGACGCCATGGTCCTTGTTGAGTCGTAATGCGACAGACGTGGTATAGTTTTGTGGTGTTCCAAGTAACGCGTGGGCAGGAAGGTAGTTTGCTTGTCCCGTTCCGTGCATATGGGTGCATACAGGGAGACGCTGGGGGACATGCATGATGCGCGAATCGCCTAGCACATGTGGCATTGGCTTTCGTTAAGCAACGACGCGAGCGTTGCGATAAGACGATTGTTGATACTTCAATATTGTGGCGATCCAAGCACCATGCGATCTAGAAGCTGTCCCTCAGTTGTTTTCGAAGGGCCTGTGCGATGCGCAAATTGCCTAGCACACAATGCCATGGTACTCGCTGAGTCGTAATGTGATGGACGTGGTCTAGTGTCGTGGCGATCCAAGTACCGCGTGGGCAGGAAGGTAGTTTACTTGTCCCGTTTCGTGCATACGGGTGCATACACGGGGACACTGGGGGGCATGCGTGACGCGCGAATCGCCTAGCACATGTGGCGCTGGCTTTCGTTAAGTAACGACGCGAGCGTTGCGATGAGACGATTGCTAATGCTTCAATGTTGTAGCGATCCAAGCACCATGCGGCCTAGAAGTTGTCCCCCAATTGTTTTCGGTAGGCCTGTGTGATGTGTGAATAGCCTAGCATGGGTATGCGTGATGCGCGAATCACGTAGCACATGTGGCATCGACTTTAGTTAAGCAACAACGAGAACATTGCGATGAGACGATTGATGATTCTTCAATGTCGTGGTGATCCAAGCACCGCGTTGGCAGGAATGTAGCTTGCTTCTCCCGTTCCGTGTATACGGGGGGACGGTGGGGGGCATGCGTGATGCGCGTATCGCCTAGCACATGTGGCATTGGCTTTCGTTAAGCAACGGCGTGAGCTTTCTGATGAGACGATTACTGATACTTCAATGTCGTGGTGATCCAAGCACTATGCGGCCTTGAAGCCATCTCCCGGTTGGTTTCGACAGGCCTGTGCGATACAGGAATCGCCTAGCACACGACGCCATAGTCCTCGTTGAGTCGTAATGCGACGAATGTGGTCTAGTGTCGTGGTGATCCAAGCACCGCATAGGCAGGAAGGTAGTTTGCTTGTTCCGTTTCGTGCATATAGGGGGACGGTGAGGGGCATGCGTGATGCGCAAATCTCCTAGTACATGTGGCATTGGCTTTTGTTAAGCAACGACGCGAGCGTTGCGATGAGATGATTCTTGATACTTTAATGTCATGGCGATCCAAACACTATGCTGCCTTGAAGTCGTCCCGCGGTTGGTTCCAATGGTCCTGTGCGATAAGCGAATCGCCTAGCACACGACGCCATGGTCCTTACTGAGTCATAATGTGACGGACGTGGTCTAGTTTCGTGGCGATCCAAGTAACGCATGGGCAGGAAGGTAGTTTGCTTGTCCCGTTCCGTGCATATGGGTGCATATAGGGGGACGCTGGGGGGCATGCATGATGCGCGAATTGCCTAGCACATGCGGCGTTGGCTTTTGTTAAGCAACGACACGAGCGTTGTGATAAGACGATTGTTAATGCTTCAATGTCGTGGCGATCCAAGCATTATGCGGCCTAGAAGCTGTCCCCCAGTTGTTTTCGACGGGCTTGTGCGATGCGCGAATTGCCTAGCACACGACGCCATGGTCCTCGTTGAGTCGTAATGCGACGGACGTGGTGTAGTATCGTGGCGATCCAAGTACTACGTGGGCAGAAAGGTAGTTTGCTTGTCCCGTTTCGTGCATACAGGTGCATACAGGGGGACACTAGGGGGCATGCGTGATGCGCGAATCGCCTAGCACATGTGGCGTTGGCTTTCGTTAAACAACGACGTGAGTGTTGCGATAAGACGATTGCTGATGCTTCAATGTTATAGCGATCGAAGCACCATGCGGCCTAGAAGCTGTCCCCCAGTTGTTTTTGACGGGCCTATGTGATGCACGAATAGCCTAGCACATGACGCCATGGTCCTCGCTGAGTCGTAATGCGACGGACGTGGTCTAGTGTCGTGGCGATCCAAGCACAGCGTGGGCAAGAAGGTAGTTTGCTTGTCCCATTCTGTGCATACGGGTGCATACAAAGGGACAGTGGGGGGGCATACATGTGCGCGAATCACGTAGCACATGTGACATTGGCTTTAGTTAAGCAACAACGAGAACGTTGCGATGAGACGATTGATGATTCTTCAATGTCGTGGCGATCCAAGCACCGCGTGGGCAGGAATGTATTTTGCTTCTCCCGTTCCGTGCATAAGGGGGGACGGTGGGGGGCATGCGTGATGCGCGTATCGCGTAACACATGTGGCATTGGCTTTCGTTAAGCAACGACTCAAGCTTTGCGATGAGACAATTGCTGATACTTCAATGTCGGCCTTGAAGCCGTCCCCCGGTTGGTTCTGACAGGCCTGTTCGATATGCGAATCGCCTAGCACACGACGCCATGGTTATCGCTGAGTCGTAATGTGACGGACGTGGCCTATTGTCATGGTGATCCAAGCACCGCATAGGCAGGAAGGTAGTTTTGCTTGTCTTGTTCCGTGCATATAGGGGGACGGTTGGGGGCATGCGTGATGCGCGAATCTTTTAGTACATATGGCATTGGCTTTCGTTAAGCAACGACACGAGCGTTGCGATGAGATGATTCTTGATGCTACAATGTCGTGGCGATCCAAACACTATGCGGCCTTGAAGTCGTCCCGCTGTTGGTTCCAATGGGCCTGTGCGATAAGTGAATCGCCTAGCACACGACGTCATGGTCCTCGCTGAGTCGTAATATGATGGACGTGGTCTAGTGTCGCGGCGATCCAAGTAACGCGTGGGCAGGAAGGTAGTTTTCTTGTCCCGTTGCGTGAATACGGGTGTATACAGGGGGACGCTGGGGGGCATGCGTGATGCGTGATGCGCGAATTGCCTAGCACATGTGGCATTGGCTTTCATTAAGCAACAACGCGAGCGTTGCGATGAGACGATTGTTGATGCTTCAATGTTGTGGCAATCTAAGCACCATGTGGCCTAGAAGCTGTCCCCCAGTTGTTTTCGACGGGCCTGTGTGATGCGCGAATAACCTAGCACACGACGCCATGGTCCTCGCTGACTCGTAATGCAACGGACATGGTCTAGTATCGTGGCGATCCAAGTACCGCGTGGGCAGGAAGGTAGTTTGCTTGTCCCGTTCCATGCATACGGGTGTATATAGGGGGACGGTGGGGGGCATGCGTGATGCACGAATGACGTAGCACATGTGGCATCGACTTTAGTTAAGCAACGATAAGAACGTTGCGATGAGATGATTGATCATGATTCAATGTCGTGGTAATCCAAGCACCACGTGGGCAGGAATGTAGTTTGCTTCTCCCGTTCCGTGCATACGGGGGGACGGTGGGGGGCATGCGTGATGCGCACATTGCCTAGCACATGTGGCATTGGCTTTCGTTAAGCAACGACGCAAGCTTTGCGATGAGACGATTGCTAATACTTCAATGTCGTGGCGATCCAGGCACCATGCGGCCTTGAAGCTGTCCCCCGGTTGGTTCCGACAGGCCTGTGCTATACGCGAATCGCCTAGCATACGTCTCCATGGTCCTCGCTGAGTTATAATGCGACGGACGTGGTCTAGTGTCGTGGCGATCCAAGCACCGCGTGGGCAGGAATGTAGTTTGCTTGTCCCGTTCCGTGCATAAATGGGGACGGTGGGGGGCATGCGTGATGCGCGAATCTCCTAGTACATGTGGCATTGGCTTTCGTTAAGCAACGACGAGAGCGTTGCGATGAGACGATCCTGATGCTTCAATGTTGTGGCGATCCAAACACTATGCAGCCTTGAAGTTGTCCCGCGGTTAGTTCCGATGGACCTATGGGATGCGCGAATTGCCTAGCACATGACACCATGGTCCTCGCTGAGTCGTAATGCGATAGACGTGGTCTAGTGTCATGGCGATCCAAGTACCGCGAGGGCAGGAAGGTAGTTTGCTTGTCCCGTTCCGTGCATATGGGTGCATACATGGGGACGGTGGGGGGGGCATGCATGATGCGCGAATCGCCTAGCACATGTGGCGTTGGCTTTCGTTAAGCAACGACGCGAGCATTGCGATGAGACGATTGTTGATGCTTCAATGTTGTGGCGATCCAAGCACCATGCGGCCTAGAAGCTGTCCCCCTGTTGTTTTCGACGGGCCTGTGGGATGGGCGAATAGCCTAGCAAACGACGCCATGGTCCTGGCTGAGTCGTAATACGATGGACGTGGTCTAGTGTCTTGGCGATCCAAGCACAGCGTGAACAGGAAGGTAGTTTGCTTGCCCCATTCCGTGCATACGGGTACATACAGGGGGACGGTGGGGGGTATACGTGATGCGCGAATAACGTAGCACATGTCGCATTGGCTTTAGTTAAGCAACGACGAGAACATTGCGATGAGACGTTTGCTGATGCTTCCATGTCGTGGTGATCCAAGCACCATGTGGCCTCGAAGTTGTCCCCCGGTGTGTTCTGACTGGCCTGCGCGATGCGCGAATCGCCTAGCACATGACGCCATAGTCCTCACTGAGTCGTAATGCGACGGACGTGGTCTAGTATCGTGTCGATCCAAGTACCGCCTGGGCAGGAAGGTAGTTTGCTTGTCCCGTTCCGTGCATATAGGGGGACGGTGGGGGGCATGCGTGATGCGCGAATCGCCTAGCACATGTGGCATTGGCATTTGTTAAGCAACGACGCAAGCGTTGCGATGAGACGATTGATGATGCTTCAATGTCGTGGCGATCCAAGCACCGTGCGGGCTAGAAACTGTCCCCCGGTGTGTTCCCACTGGCCTGTGCGAATCGCTTAGCACACGACGCCATGGTCCTCGTTGAGTCATAATGCAATGGTCGTGGTCTAGTGTCGTGGCGACCCAAGCACCGTGTGGGCAGGAAGGTAGTTTGTTTGTCCCGTTCTGTGCATACGGGTACATAAAGGGGGACGGTGGGGGGCATGCGTGATGCGTAAATCGCCTAGCACATGTGGCATTGGCTTTAGTTAAGCAACGACGTGAGCGTTGCGATGAGACGATTGCTGATGCTTCAATGTCGTGGCGATCCAAGCACCGTGCAAGCTCAAAGCCGTCCCCCGGTGTGTTCGCACTGGCCTGCATGATTCGTGAATTTCCTAGCACATGGCGCCATGGTCCTCGCTAAGTCGTAATGCGACGGACATGGTCTAGTGTCTTGGCGATCCAAGCACCGCGTAGGCAGGAAGGTAGTTTGCTTGTCCCGTTCCGTGCATACGGGTGCATACAGGGGGACGGTGGGGGGCATGCGTGATGCACGAATCGCCTAGCACATGTGGCATTGGCTTTCGTTAAGCAACGACGCGACCGTTGCGATGAGACGATTGCTGATGCTTCAATGTCGTGGCGATCCAAGCACCGTACTGCCTCGAAGCCGTCCCTCGGTGTGTTCCAACTGGCCTGCGCAATGCGCGAATCGCCTAGCACATGACGCCATGGTCCTCGCTGAGTTGTAATGCGACGAATGTGGTCTAGTGTTGTGGCGATCCAAGCACCACGTGGGCAGGAAGATAGTTTGCTTGTCCCGTTCCGTGCATACGGGTACATACATGGGGACAGTGAGGGTCATGCGTGATGCGCAAATCACCTAGCACATGTGGCATTAGCTTTTGTTAAGCAACGACGCGAGCGTTGCGATGAGACGATTGCTGATGCTTCATGTCGTGGTGATCCAATCACCGTGCGGGCTTGAAGCCGTCCCTTGGTGTGTTCCCACTATCCTGCGCGATGCGCGAATCGCCTAGCACACGACACCATGGTCCTCGTTGAGTCATAATACGACGGACGTAGTCTAGTGTCGTGGCAATCCAAGCACCGCGTGGGCAGGAAGGTAGTTTGCTTGTCCCATTTCGTGCATACGGGTGCATACAAGGGGAAGGTGGAGGGCATGCGTGATGCGCTAATCGCCTAACACATGTGGCATTGGCTTTCGTTAAGCAACGACGCAAGCGTTGCGATGAGACAATTGCTGATACTTCAATGTCGAGGCGATCCAAGCACCGTGCAGCCTCGAAGCCGTCCCCCGGTGTGTTCCCACTGGCCTGCACGACGCGCGAATCGCCTAGCACACGACACCATGGTCCTCGCTGAGTCATAATGCGATGGACGTGGTCTAGTGTCATGGCAATCCAAGCACCGCATGGGCAGGAAGTCTGCTTTCGGTTGATACCTCAGTTGCGTGCAATCAGTTCATGGTCAGGCACCACGAAGTAGGCCCTTAAGCTTGTGACATGCGGCCAGGTCATACACCTCGTGCTGTTCCCGTCCCGTGTCCCTCAAAAATTCTTTGTGCCTAGCGGTGCGTGCTCGGGCCATCTCGCCGGTTTCATTCGCCTGAAGGGCTTCGTTTGCCTAGACGGTGGGGCGGTTACCGGCTTGGTGGTCTGGGCATAGCGAACGTGATAGCGCGTGAGTGGTGGTCGGCTTGTGTGGGTCGATTGGATCCCTGCTTGAGCAGCGACGTCCGCCTCTGCTTGCCTCTTCATTCGCGGGCCGAGTGCTTACGTTGCCTTGGTCGGTAGGTCGGTTTCCTGTGTTGCGTACCTACAAAGAAGGTAGTCTAAAGTCACATCGTCCATCTTTTGCCTTGCGTCTGCCTCCGTGGACGACGTGGGGTGAACCCCTAAGCACGTCCCATGTTCCACAATGCTCACACCAACAAGTGCGGCACACGTGGCCCGTGGGGCGTCGTTCGATCTCTTGGATGCGGCACACCATGATGGTATGGGGTCCTTGGCCTCTCTTTGCCCGAAAACAGCGTTCGTCGCTAATCGCGTATGATGGTCGTGCACTCGTCTCGAGCCGTCGACCCTTAGGGGATGATGTGTCACACCCGAACTCGGCCTATAAAGGTTAGACTAGGGTGTGATCTAAACATTCAAGTTCTTTCATGTATTTAATCGTTCAAGAAGGTTTAACACCTAACGTTTAGGCTAAACTCCACAAATTCTCCAGAAAATCGGCAACATAACGGCTGTAATTAGGCTCTTTAGTTTGACCTAATTCTCTAAACGCCTCAAAATCCCCAATCTCAATTTCATTTCTAACTAAGATTACTATTTACCATCAATTGAAACGCCTACTAGTTATTTCGAAGTCTCGTTTGATTAATAACCTAGCATGATACTATGTCTCGTTTGTTTGTTAATCCTTGTTACAAAAGTACCTGTTGATCTTAGCTTAACAATGAGTACCTGCTTAAGATTGGATATGTACATTTTACTTAGTCCTTACCTGATACTCCATAATCCTATGATAGATACTAGCCAATAACGATAGCAAAACTACCATAGTAGTGTCTATCTAGCTATTACCAGTACAAGCCAAAATTAGACCCCAAATTACAACGGGGGTCTTTTACATTACAATAGCAAGCATCATAAGAAATGAAATAGTCTTTAAGCAACATATTGTTCACAAAATGGCCATAGTCAAGCAAGGCACGTAGGGCAAGCAATCATTCCAAGGAATCATCATTATGCATGTTGTCCTCGGGTACCTGTTCCTAGTCTTCTTCACCTGAGATGATAAAAGAGGGTGAGTCCTTATGAACTCAGAGAGGGGGAACGAGAAATAAGTTTTGAAACTCATTTTCCGGTTCAACTCATGAAAATCCTTTTGGCAGGCATGAATATATCACAGTAAGTACATAACGTAATGTAAAAGTAATGGAACACAATTACCCATCTTTCCTCCCTGAGGTCCTCTAGGAACCAAGCGAGAGTACTTATACACATAGTGAAAAGGATACGGTGAGCTTTTGCTCTCAGTTCAATTCCAGTATCAGTTGTTGTGGCCGACTTCAAATCATTCTCTTATCACGCCAAATGGGTGTACTCCGGATGTATCCCGAAATCCTACGACCCAACTCTCCGAGAAAGTCTTGCGTTCAAGCGAGAGAGAGAATTGGACAATGGTAGTCACGGTTGCACCGGCAAGCCCGATGCCGCCCAGTGTGCGTGAACACCACCACGTCAGAATGAAAGGTTGCAACCTTGTATGCAATGCACATTTATGACATTTAATATATCACATTTGGAGGTCAACAAAGTAGGTTGCCTCCGAGCAGTCATAAGATTGCACATTGACAAGTAAACAAGCGAGGCACGATATGACAGGCAATTTCACTTGAAAAGCACATGGAGTTATATGAATATCAAACGGGCAGCCATGTAACGCATGTAAATCAAGTCATATAACTCACTTCGAAGTTCACGTAATCAAATAACAAGATTATTCAACATGCAACGACATCTACGTGAGACTAGGTGCAAGAAAAGCCTACTTGTCAACATGTAATCATCAAAATCATGTTTAGGGCTATGAGGGAAATTACGGGCAGCCTACTAATTACATAATTAAACACGATATTCATAGGATCAACACTTAGCAAAATTACCTAGTCACTAGGGTTTCAATTCGTGCTTACCCGTGTGATTAAGCCCTAAGTCATCTCGTAATTAAACTCAAGCTATGCATTGATGAATTAAAACACCCTCAAGCATTCAAAATAGTCCACACCACATCCAAATGCCACAATCCCAAGCATTTAATACAACAAGAGAAGCTACAATAAATTTTCTAAGCATATCACTAGGTGAAACCCTCACTGCAATGGACTATTTTCTCACAATCATTGAGACAAGAAAACAATCTACAATTCTAGTGAACAAGATGTCCAATTAAAGCTTAAGGAGTGAACTAAATTTAGAAACAAACCTTGCATCATTTGGAGTTCGGGTTCAAGAGTTATAGCCAAAACAGTGAGACTACACAAAATTGTCCAGATTCGCACACATTTTAATGCTTGTCGTTTTTGAGGGCCTTAGGGTCAGATTTAGCCTTGGCCTATTTATGACAAAAATGTCCAGAACTGACAAATCTAGCTGCATACCAAATTTCATGCATTTTAGATATCATTTACTAAGTCAAAACTGGTTCGTTCTACAAGGTCAGTGAATCTGCCAAAACCTGCTTCATTTTTCCAGACTTTCCAGATTTGGACATATTTTGATAATTAGCCATTTTGAGGACTTTAGAGTCAAAATTAGCTTTGGCATATTTCTTTGAAAAATTCTCAGAACTGGCAAAACTAGTTACCTACCAATTTCACACATTTGCAACATCATTTACCTGGTCAAAATTACTTTGTACCAACAAGCCAGAAAGCTGTCACATACCCGATTTCATCTATCATCACATTCCAGCCAAATATCTTGCCATGCATGTTTACAAAAGCTCATGAACACACATATATCACAAGTACAGAAGTAAAGACAGACATTTAAGGGCATGCATTTGGTTTTTTGAAAGATTTTCAAGAAGTTTTAGCCCTCACCTTAGCAAGACAACAAAGATGATGCAAAAACTCTTGGTGAAGCACAAAGTTGATCTTTTCCTTGCTTAGCTGAGAGACAACTCGATTTCCTCTAATTTCCTAGCTTAGTAACCAAGTTTAGTAGGTGGTGGTTAGAACAAGAAGAAAATAAATCGAAGCTAACAAACTCACCTAAGCTGAAATAGAGGTGCTAAAGGCTTGCATGTGCATTTCTTTGCTCCTAGCTTTGTTTGGTCGAGCTCCTATATAGCTTGGAAGTCTTGAAGAGCCTTAGGATGAAGAACTTAGCTATGGATAGTAGAAACTCAGCCAAGGCCGAGAGAGAGAGAAGAAATGAGAGAGGAATGAGAGGAAAATGAGAGAAAATAAAAGAAAATGAAAAGCTTTGTTGGGCAAAGATGCTTGTCGGCCTAGGCCTTGCAAAATCAGAATTTTGTGTCTTCAAGGAGCATTTTTTGAATCCTTAGCATGGGCAACTGAGAATGGGTCGAGAATGGTGCATTGGGTAGGGTTTTGGGTTAAATTTTTTATGCATTGTGTCATTAAATTGTCATAGAATGTTTGGGGAATAAATTTTGAAATTGGATTGCATGAACAAAGCTCCTAGTGGTCAGCCAAGGCTTGTGCAAAATCTGAATTTTTGTCTTGGTTAAGAAATATTTAATTGTGTTTGGGATATGCAAAGAATAAAGAATGTCTAGCGTTTTGTGAGATTTTGTCTTCTAGTGGGTTGAATTAGTAATTTAATATTAGTTAGTGGAGTTTGTAGGATTAATTAATGATTTAGTGCTTCGTGTAAGATGCTTTCTTGATTAGCGTGAGGGAACACTTTCCTATATTTAGGGCACGTACTACGAGATAGGGCATGAACTACGAGACGAATGCACGTTTCTCAAGTAAATGCATACAACCCTAAATGTATGCACGTAATTCAATACAAGGCACACAAAACGAAACACGATTCTTAAACCTAGGTCAAGGCACAAAAATCTAGGTTAGGGCACACGAAACGAGGTATCACATGCAAATCGAGGTCGGGCCTCACATCCTCCCCTCCTTAAAAGAATTTCGTCCCGAAATTCAATATTACATTTGAAATAAAGCTGGATACTGTTGCTCCATCTGGTCCCGCCTTTCCCACGTTGCTTCTTCAACTCTATGGTGATCCCATAACACCTTCACCATCGGTATAGATTTGCTGCGCAGCTCCCGATCTTGCTGGTCTAGGATCTGAATGGGCTTCTATTCATAAGATAAGTTCTCCTGAAGCTGTAACGGCTCTAGCTCCAAGATATACGATGGATCAGGGTGATACTTTCGCAGCATCGAAACATGAAAGACGTTGTGAATATTGGAGAGGTTTTGGGGTAGTGCCAGGCGATACGCCAATTTGCCAACCTTCTCAATTATTTCAAATGGTCCTACAAACCTCGGGCTTAACTTTCTACCCTTGCCGTGTTTAATCAGTCCCCTCCGAGGTGATATCTTCAAGAATACCTTGTCGCCGACCTCAAACTCTAGGCTTCGTCTCCGTCAGTCTGCATAACTTTTCTGCCTGCTCTGGGCGGTAAGCATCCGTTTCTGGATAAGGTGGATATTATCAACAGTCTTCATAAGTTCAGGTAGAAGGGTCGAGTCAAAAGTCTTCGTCTCACCTACTTCATCCCAGTAAATTAAGGATCGACACTTACGTCCATACAACGCCTCAAATGGGGCCATCCCGATTGTGGCCTGATAACTATTATTATAAGCAAACTTCGCTAGAGACAGATATTTCTCCCAACCTTTCCCGAAGTCTAAAACACACGCCCTCAGCATATCCTCCAGAATATGAATAGTTCTCTCAGATTGTCCATCAGTCTGAGGGTGATAAGCTGTGCTGAAACTCAACTTCATTCCCAAAGCTTCTTGCAATCTCTTCCAAAATCGGGAACTAAAATGAGGATCCCTATCCGATACAATACTCACAGGCATCCCGTGTAATCTTACAATCTCCGCCACATACATATCTCCCAACTTCTCAGGACTATCCTCCTTGTTCATCGGTAAAAAGTGTGCTGACTTAGTCAATCTATCCACTATGACCCAAACGGCGTCATGACCCTTTTGTGACCTGGGCAGGTCCATAACAAAGTCCGTAGTTATATGTTCCCATTTCCATTGAGGGATCTCCAACGGCTGTAGTAAACCTGCTGGTCGTTGATGTTCTGCTTTGACTCTCTGGCAAGTCAAACACCGTGCCACAAACTCCGCGATCTCTCTCTTCATATTATTCTACCAATAGTGTTACTTCAAATCCCAGTACATCTTTGTTCCGCCGGGGTGAATAGTATATCTTGAATTATGGGCTTCTTCAAGAATCTTCTTTTTCAACTCTGGCTCATTAGGAACACAAATCCGATTCCTAAACCTCCAAATACCATCATCATGAAACTTGAAATCTGTGTTGCTTTCTTTAATCTTCTGAAACTGTTAAATCCGACAACAAGGTTGATTGAACTTGTGAAGTGGCAAAAAGTAACCATTTTCGAGTCAATTGTGGTTTCCACAAAAATGCTTCCTCCAACAACTCCTGCACCTTGACTTCCAATTTTGCCATGCTTGCTTTCCGACTTAAGGCATCTGCAACTACATTTGCTTTACCGAGCACATAATTGATTGTGTAGTTATAATCATCCAAAAGCTCCATCCACCGTCTTTGCCTCATGTTCAACTGTTTTTGTGAGAACAAGTATTTCAAGCTCTTGTGATTAGTAAATACCTCGAACTTGTTACCCCAGAGATAGTGCCTCCATTTCTTGAGTGCAAACACAATAGCCGCTAACTCCAAATCATGCGTCGGGTAGTTCAATTCATACGGCTTCGGTTTCCTAGAAGCATACGCAATCACTCTACCATTTTGCATCAACACACAACCCAGTCCTTCCTTCGAAGCATCGCTATAGATTATAAAACCTTGACTCCCTTCAGGCAATGCAAGAATAGGTGCGGTAGTCAATCTTTTCTTCAATTCTTAGAAGTTGTTCTCATACTTGTCATCCCACACAAACTTTGTTTTCTTTTGATTGAGCTTTGTAAGTGGTCCTGCGATCTTTGAGAAATCCTTCACGAACCTCCGATAATAGCCGGCTAGACCAAGAAAACTCTGAACTTCCGTAACATTTTCCGGCTTCTTCCAAGACATCACCGCTTCTATTTTTGCTGGGTCCACTGCTATTCCCTCTTGGGATATGATATGCCCCAAAAATGCAATCTGCTGCAACCAAAACTCGCACTTGCTAAACTTAGCATACAATTGATGCTCTCGAAGTTTCTGCAATACCAATCGCAGATGTTGTTCATGCTCAACCTCGGATTTCGAGTATACCAAAATATCATCATTGAAGATCACTACAAATTGGTCCAAGTAAGGTTGAAACACCCTGTGCATCAAGTCCATGAAAGCTGCAGGGGCATTAGTTAGTCCAAATGGCATCACCACATATTCATAATGTCCACATCTCGTCCTAAAAACCGTTTTAGGCACATCCTCCTTTTTGATCCGCAACTGATAGTACCCTTGCCTCACGTCGAGCTTCGAATACACTTTGGCTCCTTGAAGTTGATCAAACAACTCGTCGATTAGTGGAAGTGGGTATTTATTCTTCACAGTCACTTGGTTCAATCCTCGGTATTCAATGCATAGCCTCAACGTTTTGTCTTTCTTCTTTACATATAGGACTGGTGCACCCCATGGAGAAGAACTTGGTTGAACAAACCCCTTCTTCAACAATCCTTGCAATTGGTCCTTTAATTCTTGTAGCTCGGCCGGTGCCATACGATAGGGAACTTTAGATATCAGTTGGGTGCCAGGTAGTAATTCTATAGTGAACTCGATCTCCCGATTTGGGGGTAAACCGGGCAATTCTTCTGGAAACACATCTGCATAGTCTTTGATCACTGGCATCTCCTCCAACTTAGCTTTGTCCGACGGCTTGTTAATGAGGTAAGCTAAGTATCCACTACACCCTTTTCTCAAGGACTTCATTGCTTTCGTAGATGAAATTATGGAACTCCCGGTTAAATCTCTTCAACCCATTACCTCCAGTATTGGTTGACCAGGTATCTGGAATGTTACTATCTCCGTTCGGCAATCTAGTTGGGCATGATGCTTTGCCAACCAGTCCATTCCTAAGATGACTTCATAGTCTCGAAAAGGTAACATAATAAGATTGGCTGAGAATTCCCTATCTTTAATTTGGATTTTACATGCTTTACAAGCTGAGCTAGTAACAAGTTTAGAACCCATCGGAGTACCAACTTCTACTTCGTAAGGCAAACATACAACTCGTAGTTTCACACGTTGCATACATAAGGGAGTAATAAATGAATGAGTAGCACCTGGGTCAATTAGCACCCTAACAGGTTGATTCAGTATGAAGAATGTACCTTCAACAATAGCGGTCTCATCTGGAAGCTCCTCGCACTCAATAGCATAAGCTCGAGCCTAAACTCTAGGAACTGGAGTCTTGCCTCTACCAGCTAGTTTAACCTGATTTTGTCCTACTTGCCATTTAGGGCAATCCTTGATCTGATGCTGATCACTGCCACACCACACACATCGTCCCGACTTCTTCCAACACTGGGCCTCGGTATGACCCTTCTTGTCACAGTAAGAATAGTTCACAGACTGAGTAGCAGGTGAACTACCTGTGGATCCATGGGTGGAAGAGGCTAATGGTGCTTTAGTCGGGCCACAGTTATTAGCTAGTCTGTTCTGGCTCTAGCCCTGACTACGACTCTGGCTCTGGAATTTCCTCTGTTGACCTGGAGGCTGGCATGGTTTCTTGTTCGGCTGACTTGAACCGGCTCTATCAAGTTTCCTCTTCTCAACTCGGGAAGCAGCAGCAAAGAGAGCAAAATAGGTATCGAAGTCATGCGAAGCCAACTGGTCTTGAATCTCTGGCCTCAATCAAGTCGTAAATTTCCACATCTTCGCCTCAGGGGTACTGACCATGTATTGAGCATAGCGGGACAGTCGGTCAAAACTAGCCTCGTACTAGGCCACCATCATGTTACCCTGGTTCAAGTGCATGAATTCCTCAATCCGCCTCTACCTGGAAACTGCAGGTACATATTTCTCCTTGATTGCCTTAACGAAATTACCCCACAAGGGAGGGGTATGATCAGTTTTCCACAGTGCCTCCACAGTGTGCCACCAATGCTCAGCATCCCCATGCAACAGAAACACAGCAAACTCCACCTTTTCTTCATCAGTATAGTCAAGTGGCTTGAAAATCCTCTCGATCTCAGACAGCCAAGCCTCTGCTTTTCAATCATCAACTTCCCCGTGGAATTTGGACAGGCGAAAGTCAAGGAACTCCCTCATTCTGCTATGTCTCCCATGATTATTGTCATTCCTATTGTTGTTGTTGTTCGCTTCACGTGTATCTTGACGTTCCATCACTCGCGACACGTGATCCATGGCATTCGCCATCATATGAAACATAGCCAAGCCGGGATTAGTTTGATAGGCATCTCCGATCTCTTGGGGCTCACCGCTCCTATTAGTAGTGCGGGTACTAAGGCCAGCCATCTATAGGCACAGATTATGATGCACAATTTATTGAAATACGACAAACAAGAATTTAATGTATAAGGTATGCAACATTCAATTTTACATAAACACACAGTTCTAGAAATAGTTAAGACATGTTAATCACATAAGCACATAGAACATAGAAGGCACAATCAACATTATCACACAATAACAAGTCATCTTAATTACCTTAGGGCTTCTACCCATGGTCCGAGAGTTAAACCCGGCATAAGCAATCTAAGCTTTGATACCCTTCTTTCTATAAGGTGTCACACCCCAACCCGGCCTATAAAGGTTAGACTAGGGTGTGATCTAAACATTCAAGCCCTTTCACGTATTTAATCGTTCAAGAAGGTTTAACACCTAACGTTTAGGCTAAACTCCACAAATTCTCTGAAAAACCGGCAGCATAACGGTTGTAATTGGGCTCTTTAGTTTGACCTAATTCTCTAAACGCCTCAAAATCCCCAATCTCAATTTCATTTCTAACTAAGATTACTATTTACTATCAATTGAAATGCCTACTAGTTATCTCGAAGTCTCGTTTAATTAATAACCTAGCATGATACTATGTCTCGTTTGTTTGTTAATCCTTGTTACAAAAGTACCTGTTGATCTTAGCTTAACAATGAGTACCTGCTTAAGATTGGATAGGTACATTTTACTTAGTCCTTACCTGATACTCCATAATCCTATGATAGATACTAGCCAATAACGATAGCAAAACGACCATAGTAGTGTCTATCTAGCTATTACTAGTACAAGCCAAAATTAGACCCCAAATTATAACGGGGGTCTTTTACATTACAATTGCAAGCATCATAAGAAATGAAATAGTCTTCAAGCAACATATTGTTCATAAAATGGCCATAGTCAAGCAAGGCACGTAGGGCAAGAAATCACTCCAAAGAATCATCATTAGGCACGTCGTCCTCGGGTACCTGTTCCTGGTCTTCTTCACCTGAGATGATAAAAGAGGGTGAGTCCTTATGAACTCAGCGAGGGGGAACGAGAAATAAGTTTTGAAACTCATTTTTCGGTTCAACTTATGAAAATCCTTTTGGCAAGCATGAATATATCACAATAAGTACCTAACGTAATGTAAAAGTAAAGGAACACAATTACCCGTCTTTCCCCCCGAGGTCCTCTAGGAACCAAGTGAGAGTACTTATACACATAGTGAAAAGGATACGGTGAGTTTTTGCTCTCAGTTCAATTTCAGTATCAGTTGTTGCGGCCGACTTCAAATCATCCCCTTATCATGCCAAATGGGTGTACTCCGGATGTACCCCGAAATTCTACGATCCAACTCTCTGAGGAAGTCTAGCCCCTAAGCGAGAGAAGGAATTGGATAATGGTAGTCACGGTTGCACCGGCAAGCCCGATGCCGCCCGGTGTGCGTGAACATCACCACGCCAGAATGAAAGGTTGCAACCTTGTATGCAATGCACATTTATGACATTTAATATATCACATTTGGAGGTCAACAAAGTAGGTTGCCTCCGAGCAGTCATAAGATTGCACATTGACAAGTAAACAAGCAAGGCACGATATGACAGGCAATTTCACTTGAAAAGCACATGGAGTTATATGAATATCAAACGGGCAGCCATGTAACGCATGTAAATCAAGTCATATAACTCACTTCGAAGTTCACGTAATTAAATAACAAGATTATTCAACATGCAACGACATCTACGTGGGACCGGGTACAAGAAAAGCCTACTTGTCAACATGTAATCATCGAAATCATGTTTAGGGCTACGAGGGAAATTACGGGCAGCCTACTAATTACATAATTAAACACGATATTCATAGGATCAACACTTAGCGAAATTACCTAGTCACTAGGGTTTCAATTCGTGCTTACTCGTGCGATTAAGCCCTAAGTCATCTCGTAATTAAACTCAAGCCATGCATTGATGAATTAAAACACCCTCAAGCATTCAAAACAGTCCACACCACATCCAAATGCCACAATCCAAAGCATTTAATACAACAAGAGAAGCTACAATAAATTTTCTAAGCATATCACTAGGTGAAACCCTCACTGCAATGGACTGTTTTCTCACAATCATTGAGACAAGCAAAAAAATCTCCAATTCCAGTGAAAAAGATGTCAAATTAAAGCTTAAGGAGTGAACTAAATTTAGAAACAAACCTTGCATCATTTGGAGTTCGGGTTCAAGAGTTATAGCCAAAACAGTGAGACTACACAAAACTGTCCAAATTTGCACACATTTCAATGCTTGTCGTTTTTTAGGGCCTTAGGGTCAGATTTAGTGTCACGCCCTAACCCGGCCTATAAAGGTTAGACTAGGGTGTAAACTAACATTCAAGTCACGTCTCGTACTTAACCGTTCATTAAGATTTAACACATAACGTTTTGGTCTAAACTCCAAAATTTTTCGAAAAACCGGCAGCATAACGACTATAATTGGGCTCTTTGGTTTGGCCTAATTCTCTAAACGCCTCAAATTTCTCTAATCTCAATTTCATTTCCAACTAGGATTACCATTCAACATCAATTGAAATGCCTATTGGTTATCTCGATGTCTCATTTGATTTATAACCTAGCATGATACTATGTCTCGTTTGTTTGTTTATCCTCGTTACAAAAGTACCTATTGATCTTAGCTTAATTGCGAGTACCTGTTTAAGATTTGATATGTTCATTTTCTTAGTCCTTAACTAATACGTCGTAACCTATGATAGATACTAGCGGTAATAATAACAAAATGATCACAGTAGTGTCTAGTGTCTATCTAGCAATATCAGTACAAACCAAAATTAGACCCCAAATTACAACGGGGATCTTTTTAAATTACAATAGCAAGCAACGTAAAAGAAATAGACTTCAAGTAGCATAGAGTTCACAAGTAGCCACTATCACGCAAAGCACACAAGACAGGCAATCACTCCAAGGATTCATCGTTAGGCACACCGTCCTCAGGTACCTATTCTGGATCTTCTTCACTTGAGATGATAAAAGAGGGTGAGTCCTTATGAACTCAGCGAGGGGGAACGAGAAATAGGTTTTGAAACTCATTTTTCGGTTCAACTTATGAAATCCTTTTGCAAGCGTGAATATAACAATAATATAAGTACAGGAACAAAAATACCAATCTTTCCTCCCCAAGGTTCTCTAGGAACCAAGCGATAGTACTTATACATACAGTAAAAAGGATACAGTGAGGTTTTGCTCTCAAATCAGTTCCAGAATCAATTGTTGCGGCCGACTTCAAATCATTCCCCAAACACGCCAGGTGGGTATACTCCGGATGTACCCCGAAATCCTACGACCCAACTCTCTGAGGAAGTCTAGCCCCGAAGCGAGAGAGGGAATGGGACCATGGTAGTCATGGGTGCACCGGTAAGCCCGATGCCGCCCGGTGTGCATGATCGCTACCATGCCGACAGGAAAGGTTGCAACCTTGTATGCAGTGCACATTTATGACATTAACATATCACGATAGGAGGACAACAAAGTAGGTTGCCTCCGGACAGTCATAAGATTGCACATTGACAAGTAAACAGGCAGGGCACGATAAGTCACGTAATTTCACTTGAAAGGCATATAGAGTTATATGAACACTAAACGGGCAGCCATGTAACATATGTAAATCAATCCATATAACTCATTTCGAAGTCCACGTAATCAAGTGATAGGATTATTCAACATGCAACAACATTTACGTGGGTTCGGATGCAAGAAAAGCCTATTTGTCAACATGCAATGATCAAAATTACATTTAAGGTTATAAGGGAAACTACGGGCAGCCTACTAAGCGTATAATTCCACACAATATCCAAATGATCAATACTTAGCAAGCCTATCAAGTCATTAGGGTTTCCATTTTGTGCATATCCGTGCAATTTGAGCCCCAAACCAATTCAAAATCAATCTCAAGTCATGCATCATTTAATCCAACATCCTCAAACATTCAAAACAGTCCACACAACATCCCAAAGCTACAATCCCAAGCATTTAATTCAACAAGAGAAGTCACAACAATTTTCTAAGCATAACACTAAGTGAAACCCTTACTGCAATAGGCTGTTTTCTCACAATCCTAAAGATAAGCAAACAATCTCTAATTCCAGTGAATAAGATGTCAAATTAAAGCTTAATAAGTGAACTAAAATCAGAAACAAACCTTGCATCATTTGGAGTTCGAGATCATTAATTATAGCCGAAACAGTGGGATAGCACAAAACTGTCCAGACTTGCACACATTTCGCTATTTGACGTTTTTGATGTCCTTAGTGTCAGATTTAGCCTTAGTCCATTTCTGATAAAAATGTCCAGAACTGAAAAATCTTGCCGCACACCAAATTTCATACATTTTGGTTATCATTTACTAAGTCAAATCTGGTTCGTTCTACAAGGTCAGTGCATCTTTCAAAACCTGCTTCATTTTTTCCAGATTTTCAGATTTGGACACATTTTAAATATTTGCCATTTTGAGGACCTTAGAGTCGAAATTAGCTTTGGCATATTTCTGCGAAAAGTGTTCAAAACTGGAAAAACTAGTCACCTACAAATTTTCATGCATTTTAAACATCATTTTCCTAGCAAAACATACCTCGAAACAAACTGGTCAGAGAGTTGTCAACAATCCGACTTCACCTATCATCAATTTCAAGCCAAGATCTTGCCATGCATGGTTGCAAAAGCTTATGAACGAACATATAACTCAAGTACAGAAGCAAAGACATACTTTTATGAGCCTGCATGTGGATTTTTGAAGGATTTTCAAAAGGTTTTAGCCCTCACCTTAGCAATCAACCAAGAGGATGCACAAAAACTTGTTGAAGCAAACTTTTCTTCCTCTCCTTTGCCTAGCCGAGGTTCCAACTAGAGTTTCTCTATTTTTCCTAGCTTAGTGACCAAGCTCTTAGTACATGCATGAGGTTAGAACAAGAAGAAAAGAAATGGAAACCAAGAACTTACCTAGGGCCGAAATGAGGACTCAAAGGACATGCATGTATGATTCTTGCATCCTAGCTAGCTTGCTCGACTTTCCTTGCTTGTTGCTTGTCTTGATTGACCAAAGTGTGAAGAAGATGAGCTATGGGAGGTGAGAATTCACCCAAGGCCGAGAGAGAGAGAGAAGAATGAGAGGGAAAGAGAGAAGGTTGAGGAAGAAAGAAGAAATGACAAAAAAATGATGGCTTTGCAAATTTTTGAAGCAAGTGGTCGGCCTTGGGCATAAAAATTCAGACTTTTGTGTCTTCAAGATGAAATTTAAAATTTCTAGGATGGGCATGGATTGTTTTGGTTGAGCAAGGTGCAATTTTGAGGAAGTTTGAGCAATTTTTTTTTTTTTTTTATGCATTGTTAAGTGTTCTTGTCATAGTTTGTCTAGGATCAATTTGAATTGAGCACACATGCACAAATACTACCTAGTTGGTCAGCCAAGGCTATAAAAATTCTGAATTTTTGTCATCTATTGGAGTATTATTTTAATTATGTCTTGAAAGTGCAAAAAGAATAAAGAATAAAGAATTAGGAATGTCTAGTGTTTAGTGAACTTTTTGTCTTCTAGTGAGTTGTATAAGGATTATAATATTGATAGTGGATTTTGTAGGATTGGTTAATAGTCTAGTTCTTTGTGTAAGATGCTTTCTTGATTAGCGTGAGGGCATGCTTTCCTAGGTCTAGGGAACGCACTACGAGGTAGGACACGAACTACGAGACGAACGCACATTTTTCAAGTAAATGCGCGTAACCCTAAATAAATGCACGTAATTCAATGCAAGGCACACAAAACAAATACAATTCTTAAACCTAGGTCAAGGCACGCAAATCTAGATTAGGGCACACTAAATGAGGTATCGCACGAAAATCGGGGTCGGGCCTCATATCCTCCCCTCCTTAAAAGAATTTCGTCCTGAAATTCAATATTACCTTGAAATAAAGCTGGATATTGCTGCTCCATCTGGTCTTGCCTTTCCCACGTTGCTTCTTCAACTCCATGATGATCCCACAGCACTTTCACCATTGGTATAGTTCTGTTGCGCAACTCCCGATCTTACTGGTCTAGGATCCGAATAGGCTTTTCCTCGTAAGACAAGTTTTCCCGATGCTGCAATGGCTCTGGCTTCAAGATATGCGACGGATCAGGATGATACTTCCGCAGCATCGAAACATGAAAGACGTCATGAATATTGGAGAGGTTCTGGGGTAATACTAGGCGATACGCCAACTAGTCAACTTTCTCAGTTATCTCAAATGGCCCTACAAACCTCGGGCTCAACTTTCCACCCTTGCCATGTTTAATCAGTCCCCTCCGAGGTGATATCTTCAAGAACACCTTGTCGCCAACCTCGAACTCGAGACTTCGTCTCCGTCGGTTTGCATAACTCTTCTGTCTGCTCTGGGCGGTAAGCATCCGTTTCCGGATGAGGTGGATATTATCAACAGTCTTCATGAGTTCAGGTAAAAGGGTTGGGTCAAAAATCATCGTCTCACCTACTTCATCCCAGTAAATTGGGGATCGACACTTACGTCCATACAGCGCCTCAAATGGGGCCATCCCGATAGTGGCCTGATAACTATTATTATAAGCGAACTCCGCTAGAGATAGATAATTCTCCCAACCTTTTTCGAAATCCAAAACACACACCCTTAGTATATCCTCCAAAATTTGAATAGTCCTCTCCGATTGTCCATCAGTCTGAGGGTGATAAGCCGTGCTGAAACTCAGCTTTGTTCCCAAAGCTTCTTGCAATCTCTTCCAAAATCGGGAAGTAAAACGAGGATCCCTATCCGATACAATACTCACAGGCATCCCGTGCAATCTTACAATCTCCGCTACATACATATCTCCTAATTTCTCAGGACTATCCTCCTTGTTCATCGGTAAAAAGTGTGCCGACTTAGTCAATCTATCCACTATGATCCAAACGGCGTCATGACCCTTTTGTGATCTAGGCAGGTCCATAACAAAGTCCATAGTTATATGTTCCCATTTCCATTGAGGAATCTCCAACGGCTGAAGTAAACCTGCGAGTCGTTGATGTTCTGCTTTGACTCTCTGGCAAGTCAAACACCGTACCACAAACTCCGCAATTTCTCTTTTCATGTTATTCCACCAATAGTGTTGCTTTAAATCCCAGTACATCTTTGTTCCGCCGGGGTGAATAGTATATCTTGAATTATGGGCTTCCTCAAGAATCTTCTTTTTCAGTTCGGTTCATTAGGAACACAAATCCGGTTCCTAAACCTCCAAACACCATCATCATGAAACTTGAAATCTGCGTTGCCTTCTTTAATCTTCTGAAACTGTTGGTCCTTCTGTTGAGCCTCTCGTAACTCAAGTAGCAAAGTCGATTGAACTTGTGTAGTGGCAAAAAGTAACCCTTTCTACGTCAATTGTGCCTTCCACAAAAATGTTTCCTCCAACAACTCCAGTACATTGACTTCAAGTTTTGCCATGCTTGTTTTCCTACTTAAGGCATCTGCAACTACATTCGCTTTACCGGGCACATAATTGATTGTACAGTTATAATCATCCAAAAGCTCCATCCACCGCCTTTGCCTCATATTCAACTCCTTTTGAGAGAACAAGTATTTCAAGCTCTTATGATCAGTAAATACCTCAAACTTGCTACCCCACAGATAATGCCTCCATTTCTTGAGTGCAAACACAATAGCCGCTAACTCCAAATCATGTGTCGGGTAATTCAACTCATACGGCTTTGGTTTCCTAGAAGCATATGCAATCACCCTTCCATTTTGCATCAACACACAACCCAATCCTTCTTTCGAAGCATCGCTATAGATTACAAAACCTTGACTCCCTTCAGGCAATGCAAGAACTGGTGCGGTAGTCAATCTTTTCTTCAACTCTTGGAAGCTGTTCTCATACTTATCATCCCACACAAACTTTGTTTTCTTTTGAGTGAGCTTTGTAAACGGTCCTGCAATCTTAGAGAAATCTTTCACAAATCTCCGATAATAGCCGGCTAGACCAAGAAAACTCCGAACCTCCGTAATATTCTCCGGCTTTTTCCAAGACATCACTGCTTCTATCTTTGCTGGATCCACCGCTATTCCCTCTTGGGATATGATATGCCCCAAAAATGCAATCTGTTGCAACCAAAATTCACACTTGCTAAACTTTGCATACAAGTGATGCTCTCGAAGTTTCTGCAGTACCAACCGCAGATGTTGCTCATGCTCCTCCTCCGATTTCGAGTATACCAAAATATCATCAATGAAGATCACCACAAATTGGTCCAAGTAGGATTGAAACACCCTATGCATCAAATCAATAAAAGCTGCAGGGGCATTAGTTAGTCCAAAATGCATCACCACATATTCATAATGCCCATATCTCGTCTTGAAAGCCGTTTTAGGCACATCTTCCTTTTTGATCCGCAACTGATAATACCCTTGCCTCAAGTCGAGTTTCGAATACACTTTGGCTCTTTGCAGTTGATCAAATAGCTCGTCGATCAGTGAAAGTGGGTATTTATTCTTAACAGTCACTTGGTTCAATCCTCGGTAATCGATGCATAGCCTCAACATTCTGTCTTTTTTCTTTACAAATAGAACTGGTGCACCCCACGGTGAAGAACTTGGTTGAACAAACCCCTTCTTCAACAATCCTTGTAATTGCTTCTTCAATTCCTATAGCTCGGCTGGTGCCATACAATAGGGAGCTTTAGATATCGGCTGGGCGCCAGGTAGTAGCTCTATAACAAACTCGATTTCCCAATTTGGGGGTAAATCGGGTAATTCTTCTGGAAACACATTCACATAGTCTTTGATCACAGGCATCTCCTCCAACTTAGCTTTGTCCGACGGCTTGTTGATAAGGTAAGCCAAATATCCGCTACACCCTTTCCTCAAGGATTTCACTGCTTTCGTAGATGAAATGATGGAACTCCCGGTAAAATCTCTTCGACCCATAACCTCTAGTATTGGTTGACCAGGTACCCGAAACGTTATAATCTTTGCCCGGCAATCTAGTTGGACATGATGTTTTGCCAGCCAATCCATCCATAAAATGACCTCATATTCTCGAAAAGGTAATACAATAAGATTGGCTGAGAATTCCTTATCCTTAATTTGGATTTTACATGTTTTACAAGCTGAGCTAGTTGCAAGTTTAGAACCCATTGGAGTACCAACTTCTACTTTATATGGCAAACATACAACTTTCAGTTTCACACGTTCCACACATAAAGGAGTAATAAATGAATGAGTAACACCCGGATCAATTAACACCCTAACAGGTTGACTCAGTATGAAGAATGTACCTTCAACAACAGCGATCTCATCTGGAATCTCCTCGCACTCGATAGCATAGGCTTGAGCCTGGACTCTTGCCTCTACCAGCTGGTTTACCCTGATTCTGCCCTGCCTGCCATTTAGGGCAATCCTTGATCTGATGCTAATCACTACTACATCTCATACATCGTCCTGACTTCCTCCAACACTAGGACTCGGTATGCCCCTTCCTGTCACAATAAGAACAGCTGACGGACTGAGTAGCAGGTGAACTACCTGTGGATCTGCTGGCGGAAGAGGCTGATGGCACTTTCGTCGGGCCACAGTTATTCACTGGCCTGTTCTGGCTCGGGCCCTGATTACGACTCTGACTCTGGAATTTCCTCTGCTGACCTGGAGGCTGGTATGGTTTCTTGTTCGGCTGACTCGAACTGGCTCCATCTAGTTTCCTCTTCTCAACTCAAGAGGCAGCAGCAAAGAGAGTAGAATAGGTATCGAAGTCATGAGAAACCAACTGGTCCTGAATCTCTGGCCTCAATCCAATAGTAAATTTCCACATCTTCGCCTCCGGAGTACTGACCATATGTTGTGCATAACAGGACAGTCGGTCGAAACGAGCCTCGTACTGGGCCACCGTCATGTTACCTTGGGTCAAGTGCATGAACTCCTCAGCCCGCCTCTGCCTGGAGACTGCAGGTACATATTTCTCCTTAAATGCCTTAACGAAGTTACCCCACAAGCGAGGTGTCTGATCAGTCTCCCACAGTGCCTCTACAGTGTGCCACCAATGCTCGGCATCCCCGTACAACAGAAATACAGCAGACTCCACCATTTCATCATCAGTATAATCAAGTGGCCTGAAAATCTTCTCGATCTCGGACAGCCAAGCCTCTACTTTCTCATCATCAGCTTCCCCGCGGAATTTAGACGGGTGAAAGTCAAGGAACTCCCTCATTCTGCTATGTCTCCCATGGTTACCAACATTCATGTTGTTGATGTTGTTGTTGTTGTTGTTGGCTTCACGTGCATCTTGCCGCTCCATCACTCGTGATACACGATCCATGGCATTTGCCATCATATTAAAATAGCTATACCGGGATTAGTTTGATAGGCATCTCCGGTCTCTTGGGGTTCACCGCTCCTATTAGTAGTATAAGTACTAGGGCCAGCCATCTATAGGCACAGATTACGATGCACAATTTATTAAAATGTGACAATTAAAAATTTAATGCATAAGATATGTAACATAATATAGATACAATTCTAAAAACAATTATGGCATGTTAATCACTTAAGCACATAGAACATAGAAGACACATTTAACACTATCACATAATAACACATAAACAAGTCATCTTAATTATCTTAGGGCTCTACCCACGGTCCGAGAGCTAAATCCGACTTAAGCAATCTAAGCTCTGATACCATTCTTATATAAGGTGTCACGCCCCAACCCGGCCTATAAAGGTTAGACTAGGGTATGAACTAACATTCAAGTCACGTCTCGTACTTAACCATTCATTAAGATTTAACACATAACATTTTGGTCTAAACTCTAAAATTTTTCAAAAAATCAGCAGCATAATGGCTGTAATTAGGCTCTTTGGTTTGGCCTAATTCTCTAAACGCCTCAAATTTCTCTAATCTTAATTTCATTTCCAACTAGGATTACTATTCAACATCAATTGAAATGCCTATTGGTTATCTCGATGTCTTATTTGATTTATAACCTAGCATGATACTATGTCTCGTTTGTTTGTTTATCCTCATTACAAAAGTACCTGTTGATCTTAGCTTAATTGCGAGTACCTGTTTAAGATTGGATAGGTTCATTTTCTTAGTCTTTAACTAATACGTCGTAACCTATGATAGATACTAGCGGTGATAATAGCAAAATGATCACAGTAGTGTCTAGTGTCTATCTAGCAATATCAGTACAAACCAAAATTAGACCTCAAATTACAATGGGGGTCTTTTTACATTACAATAGCAAGCAACGTAAAAGAAATAGTCTTCAAGTAGCATAGAGTTCACAAGTAGCCACTATCACGCAAAGCACACAAGACAGGCAATCACTCCAAGGATTCATCGTTAGGCACACCGTCCTCGGGTACCTGTTCTGGATCTTCTTCACCTGAGATGATAAAAGAGGGTGAGTCCTTATGAACTCAGCGAGGGGGAATGAGAAATAGGTTTTGAAACTCATTTTCTGGTTCAACTTATGAAATCCTTTTGCAAGCATGAATATAAAAATAATATAAGTACAGGAACAGAAATACCAATCTTTCCTCCCCGAGATTCTCTAGGAACCAAGCGAGAGTACTTATACACACAGTAAAAAGAATACAATGAGCTTTTGCTCTCAGATCAGTTCCAGAATTAGTTGTTGCGACCGACTTCAAATCGTTCCCCAAACACGCCAGGTGGGTGTACTCCGGATGTACACCGAAATCCTACGACCCAACTCTCCGAGGAAGTCTAGCCCCCAAGCGAGAGAGGGAATGGGACCATAGTAGTCACGGGTGCACCGGCAAGCCCGATGCCGCCCGGTGTGCGTGATTGCTACCATGCCGACAGGAAAGGTTGCAACCTTGTATGCAGTGCACATTTATGACATTAACATATCACGTTAGGAGGACAACAAAGTAGGTTGCCTTCGGACAGTCATAACATTGCACATTGACAAGTAAACAGGCAGGGCATGATAAGACAAGTAATTTCACTTGAAAGGCATATAGAGTTATATGAACATTAAACGGGCAGCCATGTAACACATGTAAATCAAGCCATATAACTCATTTCAAAGTCCATGTAATCAAGTGATAAGATTATTCAACATGCAACGACATCTACGTGGGTTCGGATGCAAGAAAAGCCTATTTGTCAACATGCAATGATCAAAATTACATTTAAGGTTATAAGGGCAACTATGGGCAGCCTGCTAAGCGTATAATTCTACACAATATCCAAATGATCAATACTTAGCAAGCCTATCAAGTCATTAGGGTTTCCATTTCGTGCATATCCGTGCAATTTGAGCCCCAAACCAATTCAAAATCAATCTCAAGTCATGCATCATTTAATCCAACATCCTCAAACATTCAAAACAGTCCACACAACATCCCAAAGCTACAATCCCAAGCATTTAATTCAACAAGAGAAGTCACAACAATTTTCTAAGCATAACACTAAGTGAAACCCTTACTGCAATAGACTGTTTTCTCACAATCATTAAGATAAGCAAACAATCTCCAATTCCAGTGAATAAGAAGTTAAATTAAAGCTTAAGAAGTGAACTATAATCAGAAACAAACCTTGCATCATTTGGAGTTCGAGATCATTAGTTATAGCCGAAACAGTGGGATAGCACAAAACTGTCCAGACTTGCACACATTTCGGTAATTGACGTTTTTGAGGTCCTTAGGGTCAGATTTATCCTTAGTCCATTTCTGACAAAAATGTCCAGAACTGAAAAATATTGCAGCACACCAAATTTTATGTATTTTGGATATCATTTACTAAGTCAAATCTGGTTCGTTCTACAAGGTCAGTGCATCTGTCAAAACCTGCTTCATTTTTTCCAGATTTTCAGATTTGGACACATTTTAAAGATTTGCCATTTTGAGGACCTTAGAGTCGAAATTAGCTTTGGCTTATTTCTGCAAAAAGTGTTCAAAACTGGCAAAACTAGTCACCTACAAATTTTCATGCATTTTAAACATAAGTTTCCTAGCAAACCTTACCTCAAAAAAAACTGGTCAGAGAGTTGTCAACAATCCGACTTCACCTATCATCACTTTTAAGCCAAGATCTTGCCATGCATGGTTGCAAAAGCTTATGAACGAACATATAACTCAAGTACAGAAGCAAAGACATACTTTTATGAGCCTGCATGTGGATTTTTGAAGGATTTTCAAAAGGTTTTAGCCCTCACCTTAGCAATCAACCAAGAGGATGCACAAAAACTTGTTGAAGCAAACTTTTCTTCCTCTCCTTTGCCTAGCCGAGGTTCCAACTAGAGTTTCTCTATTTTTCCTAGCTTAGTGACCAAGCTCTTAGTACATGCATGAGGTTAGAACAAGAAGAAAAGAAATGGAAGCCAAGAACTTACCTAGGGCCGAAATGAGGACTCAAAGGACATGCATGTATGATTCTTGCATCCTAGCTAGCTTGCTCGACTTTCCTTGCTTGTTGCTTGTCTTGATTCACCAAAGTGTGAAGAAGATGAGCTATGGGAGGTGAGAACTCAGCCAAGGCCGAGAGAGAGAGAGAAGAATGAGATGGAGAGAGAGAAGGTTGAGGAAGAAAGAAGAAATGACAAAAAAATGATGGCTTTGCAAATTTTTGAAGCAAGTGGTTGGCCTTGGGCATAAAAATTCAGTCTTTTGTGTCTTCAAGATGAAATTTAAAATTGCTAGCATGGGCATGGGTTGTTTTGGTCGAGCAAGGTGGAATTTTGAGGAAGTTTGAGCAATTTTTTTTTTATGCATTGTTAAGTGTTCTTGTCATAGTTTGTCTAGGATCAATTTGAATTGAGCACACATGCACAAATACTACCTAGTTGGTCAGCCAAGGCTATAAAAATTCTGAATTTTTGTCATCTATTTGAGTATTATTTTAATTGCGTCTTGAAAGTGCAAAAAGAATAAGGAATAAAGAATAAGGAATGTCTAGTGTTTAGTGAACTTTTTGTCTTCTAGTGAGTTAAATTAGGATTATAATATTGATAGTGGATTTTGTAGGATTGTTTAATAGTCTAGTGCTTTGTGTAAGATGCTTTCTTGATTAACGTGAGGGCACACTTTTCTAGGTCTAGGGCACGCACTATGAGGTAGGACACAAACTACGAGACGAACGCACATTTTTCAAGTAAACGCGCACAACCCTAAATGAATGCACGTAATTCAATGCAAGGCACACAAAATGAACACAATTCTTAAACCTAGGTCAAGGCACGCAAATCTAGATTAGGGCACACGAAACGAGATATCGCACGCAAATCGCGTTCGGGCCTCATATTTAGCCTTGGTCCATTTCTGACAAAAATGTCCAGAACTGAAAAATCTAGCGGCACACCAAATTTCATGCATTTTGAATATCATTTACTAAGTCAAAACTGGTTCGTTCTACAAAGCCAGTGAATCTGCCAAAACCTGCTTCATTTTTCCAGACTTTCCAAATTTGGACACATTTTGATAATTTTCCATTTTGAGGACTTTAGAGTCAAAATTAGCTTTGGCCTATTTCTGAGAAAAATTCTCAGAACTGGCAAAACCAGTAACCTACCAATTTTCACATATTTTTAACATCATTTACCAGGTCAAAATCATTTCGCCCCAACAAGGCAGAAAGCTGTCACATACCCGATTTCATCTATCATCACATTCTAGCCAAATATCTTGCCATGCATGTTTACAAAAGCTCATGAACACACATATATCACAAGTACGGAAGTAAAGATAGACATATAAGGGCATGCATGTGGTTGTTTGAAAGATTTTCAAGAAGTTTTAGCCCTCACCTTAGCAAGACAACAAAGATGATGCACAAACTCTTGGTGAAGCACAAAGTTGATATTTTCCTTGCTTAGCCGAGAGACAACTCGATTTCCTCTAATTTCCTAGCTTAGTAACCAAGTTCTTAGTAGGTGCATGTGGTTAGAACAAGAAGAAA
>CM075765.1:67101746-67146746 GCA_037974665.1 Ehretia macrophylla
AGCTTGACTCTAGTCCGACTTTGTGAAATGACTTGAGAGGTATAGGATAAGTGGGAGTCGAAAGGCGAAAGTGAAATACCACTACTTTCAACGTTATTTTACTTATTTCGTGAATCGAAGGCGGGGCACTTCCCCTCTTTTTGGACCCAAGGCTCGCTCTGCAGGCCCATCCGGGCGGAAGACATTGTCAGGTGGGGAGTTTGGCTGGGGCGGCATATCTGTTAAAAGATAACACATGTGTCCTAAGATGAGCTCAATGAGAACATAAATCTCGTGTGGAACAGAAAGGTAAAAGCTCGTTAGATTCTGATTTCCAGTACGAATACGAACCATGAAAACATGGCCTAACGATCCTTTAGACCTTCGAAATTTGAAGCAAGAGGTGTCAAAAAAGTTACCACAGGGATAACTGGCTTGTGGCAGCCAAGCGTTCATAACGACGTTGCTTTTTTATCCTTCGATGTCGGCTCTTCCTATCATTGTGAAGCAGAATTCACCAAGTGTTGGATTGTTCACCCACCAATAGGGAATGTGAGCTGGGTTTAGACCGTCGTGAGACAAGGTAGTTTTACCCTACTGATGACAGTGTCGCAATAGTAATTCTACCTAATACGAGAGGAACCGTTGATTCGCACAATTGATCATCGCGCTTGGTTGAAAAGCCAGTGGCGCGAAGCTACCGTGCGCTGGATTATGACTGAACGCCTCTAAGTCAGAATCCGGGCTAGAAGCGACGCGCTCTGTCACGCCCAAACCCGACCTATAGAGGTTAGACTAAGGAGTGATCTAAACATTCAAATCATATCCCATACTTAATCGTTCATGAGAGTTTAACACTTAACGTTTTAGCCTAAACTCCACAAATTCTCCGGAAATCTGGCAGCATAACAGCTGTAATTAGGCTATTTAGTTTGACCTAATTCTCTAAACGCCTCAAAACTTTCAATCTCAAATTCATTTCCAACTAAGATTACTAAAAATTGAAACGCCTACTAGTTGTCTCGAAGCCTCGTTTGATTAATAACCTAGCATGATACTATGTCTCGTTTGTTTGTTAATCCTTGTTACAAAAGTACCTATTGATCTTAGCTTAACAATGAGTACCTGCTTAAGATTGGATAGATTCATTTTACTTAATCCTTTACCTAATACTTCATAAACCTGTGATAGATACTAACCAATAGCGCTAGCAAAAATGACCATAGTAGTGTCTATCTAGTTATGATTAGTACAAGCCAAAATTAGACCCCAAATTACAACGGGGGTCATTTACAATACAACAACAAGCAACACAAGAAATAGTCTTCAAGCAACATATAGTTCACAAAATGGCCATAGTCAAGTAAGGCACGTAGGACACGCAATCATTCCAAGGAGTCATCATTAAGCACGTAGTCCTCGGGTACCTGTTCTTGGTCTTCTTCACCTGAGATGATAAAAGAGGGTGAGTCCTTATGAACTCAGTGAGGGGGAACGAGAAATAAGTTTTGAAACTCATTTTCCGGTTCAACTTATGAAAACCCTTTGCAAGCATCACATATATCACAAGTAAGTTCATAATGTAATATAAAAGTAAAAGAACACAGTTACCCGTCTTTCCTCCCCGAGGTCCTCTAGGAACCAAACGAGAGTACTTATACACATAGTGAAAAGGATACGGTGAGCTTTTGCTCTCAATTCATTTCTAGTATCAGTTGTTACGGCCGACTTCAAATCATCCCCTTATCACGCCAAATGGGTGTACTCCAGATGTACCCCAAAATCCTACGACCCAACTGTCCGAGGAAGTCTAGCCCCCAAGCGAGAGAGGGAATTGGATAGTGGTAGTCACGATTGCACCGGCAAGCTCGATGCCGCCCGGTGTGCATGAACGCTACCACGCCAGAATGAAAGGTTGCAACCTTGTATGCAATGCACATTTATGACATTTAATATATCACATTATGAGGACAACAAAGTAGGTTGCCTCCGAGCAGTCATAAGATTGCACATTGACAAGTAAACACGCGAGGCACGATATGACAAGTAATTTCACTTGAAAAGCACATGGAGTTATATGAATATTAAACAGGCAGCCATGTAACGCATGTAGATCAAGTCATATAATTCATTTCAAAGTTCACGTAATCAAATAATAAGGTCATACAATATGCAACAACGTTTACGTGGGACCAGGTGCAAGAAAGGCCTACTTGTCAACATGTAATCATCGAAATCATATTTACGGCTATAAGGGAAACTACGGGAAGCCTGCTAATTACATAATTAAACACGATATTCATAGGGTCAACACTTAGCGAGTTTACCTAGTCATTAGGGTTTCAATTCACGCTCACCCGTGCGATTAAGCCCTTAGTTGTCACGTAATTAAACTCAAGTCATGCATTGATTAATTCAAACACCCTCAAACATTCAAAACAGTCCACACAACATCCAAGTACCACAATCCCAAGCAATTAATACAACAAGAGAAGTTACAATAATTTTTCTAAGCATATCACTAGATAGAAACCTCACTGCAAAGGTCTGTTTTCTCAATCATTGAGACAAGTAAAAAATCTCCAATTCCAGTGAAAAAAATCACAAATTAAAGCTTAAGGAGTGAACTAAATTCAGAAACAAACCTCGCATCATTTGGAGTTCGGGTTCAAGAGTTATAGCCAAAACAGTGAGACTACGCAAAACTGTCCAGATTTGCACACATTTCAATACTTGTCGTTTTTGAGGACCTTAGGGTCAGATTTGGCCTTAGTCCATTTCGGATAAAAATGTCCCGAACCGAACAATCTAGCAGCATACCAAATTTCATGCATTTTGGATATCATTTACTAAGTCAAAACTGGTTCGTTCTACAAGGACAGTGAATCTGCCAAAACCTGCTTCATTTTCCCAGATTTTCCAGTTTTGGACACATTTTGATATTTTGCCATTTTGAGGAGCTTAGAGTCAAAATTATCTTTGGCCCATTTCTATGAAAAATGCTCAGAACTGGCAAAACTAGTTACCTACCAATTTTCAGCATTTTCAACATCATTTACCTATTCAAAATCACCTCACACCAACAAGATAGAAGACTGTCCCATACGCGATTTCATCTATCATCACATTCTAGCCAAATATCTTGCCATGCATGTTTACAAAAGCTCATGAACACACATATATCACAAGTACAGAAGTAAAAATAGACATTTAAAGGCATGCATGTGATTTTTTGAAAGCTTTTCAAGAAGTTTTAGCCCTCACCTTAACAAGACAACAAAGAAGATGCACAACTCTTGATGAAGCACAATGTCGACCCTTTTTTCCTTGCTTAGCCGAGAGACCACTTGATTTTCTCTAATTTCCTAGCTTAGTAACCATGTTCTTAGTATGTGCAAGTGGCTAGAACAAAAGAAAATGAAATGGAAGCTAATCATCTTACCTAAGCCGAAATGAAAGTGCTATGAGCTTACGTGTGAGTTTCTTTGCTCCTAGGTTTGCTTGGTCGAGCTCCTAGTTTCTTGCATGTCTTGATGAATCATTGTGTGATGAACTTAAGCTATGGAGAGTAGAGTTTCAGCTAGGGCCAAGAGAGAGAGAAGAATGAGAGAAAGAATGAGAGAAAGAGAGAAAGAATGAAAGAAAAATGAAAGGCTTGAAGGAATTGATGCATATGTCGGCCTAGGGCTTGCAAATTCAGATTTTTGTGTCTTCAAGGAGCATGTTTGAATCACCTAGCATGGGCATGGAGTGTGTGTCGAGATTGGTGGAGCTTTGGGTAGAGTTTGAGTCATTTTTTTAATGCTTTGTGTCATAACTTGTCATAGAATGTTTAGATACAAATTTTGAAATGCAAAGCTAGTTCAATATGCAATAGTGGTCGGCCAAGCTTGTGCAAGAATCTGAATTTTTGTCTTGGTTGAGGAATTTAATATTGTGTGTTTGGGATGTGCAAAAGAATAAGGAATAAAGAATAAAGAATGTCTAGCTTTTGGTGCAATTTCGTCTTCTAGTGCATTGACTTAGCATTTTAATATTAGTTAGTGGAGTTTGTAGGATTAATTAATGATCTAGTGCTTTGTGTAAGATGCTTTCTTGATTAGCGTGAGGGCACGCTTTCCTAGGTTTAGGGCACGCACTACGAGGTAGGGCACGAACTACAAGACGAATGTACGTTTTTCAAGTAAATACATGCAACCCTAAATGAATGCTTGTAATTCAATGCAAGTTACACAAAACGAAACACGATTCTTAAGCCTAGGTCAAGGCACGTAAATCTAGGTTATGGCACACAAAATGAGGTATTGCACACAAATCGAGGTCGGGCCTCACATCCTCCCCTCATTAATAGAATTTCGTCCCGAAATTCAATATTACCTTTGAAATAAAGCTGGATACTATTGCTCCATCTGGTCTCGCCTTTCCCACGTTGCTTCTTCAACTCTATGATGATCCCACAACACTTTCACCATCGGTATAGATTTGCTGCGCAACTCCCGATCTTGCTGGTCTAGGATCCGAATGGGCTTCTCTTCATAAGACAAGTTCTCACGAAGCTGCAACGACTCTGGCTCCAAGATATGCGATGGATCAAGGTGATACTTCCGTAGCATTGAAACATGAAAAACGTCGTGAATATTGAAGAGGTTTTGGGGTAGTGCTAGGCGATACGCCAATTTGCCAACCTTCTCAACTATCTCAAATGGTCCTACAAACCTCGGGCTCAACTTTCCACCCTTGCCGTGTTTAATCAGTCCCCTCCGAGGTGATATCTTCAAGAACACCTTGTCACTAACCTTAAACTCTAGACTCCATCTCCGTCGGTCTGCGTAACTTTTCTGCCTGCTTTAGGCGGTAAGCATCCGTTTCCGGATAAGGTGGACATTATCAACAGTCTTCATAAGTTCAGGTAGAAGGGTCGGGTCAAAAGTCTTCGTCTCACCCACTTCATCCTAGTAAATTGAGGATCGACACTTATGTCCATACAATGCCTCAAATGGGGCCATCCCGATAGTGGCCTGATAACTGTTATTGCAAGCGAACTCCTCTAGAGACAGATATTTTTCCCAACCTTTCCCGAAGTCTAAAAGACACGCTCTCAGCATATCCTCTAGAATTTGAATAGTTCTCTCAAATTATCCATCAGTCTGAGGGTGATAAGCTGTGCTGAAACTCAACTTTGTTTCCAAAGCTTCTTGCAATCTCTTCTAAAATCGGGAAGTAAAACGAGGATCCCTATCCTTAATTTGGATTTTACATGCTTTACAAACTGAGCTAGTAACAAGTTTAGAACCCATCGGAGTACCAACTTCTACTTCGTAAGGCAAACATACAACTTTCAGTTTTACACGTTGCACACATAAGGGAGTAATAAATGAATGAGTAGCACCTGGATCAATTAGTACCCTAACAGGTTGATTCAGTATCAAGAATGTACCTTCAACAATAGTGGTCTCCTTTGGAAGCTCCTCGTACTCAATAGCGTAAGCTCGAGCCTGAACTCTAGGAACTGGAGTCTTGCCTCTACCAACTGGTTTAACTTGATTTTGTCCTCATTGCCATTTAGGGCAATCCTTGATCTGATGTTGATCACTCCCACACCGCACACATCGTCCTGACTTCTTCCAGCACGGGGCCTCGGTATGACCCTTCTTGTCACAGTAAAAATAGTTGATAGACTGAGTAGCAGGTGAACTACCTGTGGATCCGCGGGTAGAAGAGGCTGATGGTGCTTTAGTCGGGCCACGGTTATTAGCTTGTCTGTTCTGGCTCTAGCCCTGACTGCGACTCTGACTCTAGAATTTCCTCTGTTGACCTGAAGGCTGGTATGGTTTCTTGTTCGGCTGGCTTGAACTGGCTCTATCAAGTTTTCTCTTCTCAACTCGGGAAGTAGCAGCAAGAAGAGCAAAATAGGTATCGAAGTCATGTGAAGCCAACTGGTCCTGAATTTCTGGCCTCAACCCATTAGTAAATTTCCACATCTTCGCCTCAGTGGTACTGACCATGTATTGAGCATAACGGGACAGTCGGTCAAAACGAGCCTCGTACTAGGCCACCGTCATCATGTTACCCTGGTTCAAGTGCATGAATTCCTCAATCCGCCTCTGCCTGGAAACTGCAGGTACATATTTCTCCTTGAAAGCCTTAACAAAATTACCCCACAAGCGAGGTGTCTGATATGTTTCCCAAAGTGCCTCCACAGTGTGCCACTAATGCTCAGCATCCCCGTGCAACAGAAACACAGCGAACTCCACCTTTTCTTCATCAGTATAGTCAAGTGGCCTGAAACTCCTCTCGATCTTAGACAGCCAAGCCTCTGCCTTTTCATCATCAGCTTCCCCGTGGAATTTAGACTGGCGAAAGTCAAGGAACTCCCGCATTCTGCTATGTCTCCCATGGTTAACATCATTCTTGTTATTGTTGTAGTTTGCTTCACGTGCATCTTGACGTTCCATCACTCGTGACACGTGATCCATGGCATTCGCCATCATATTAAACATAGCCATGCAGGGATTAGTTTGATAAGCATCTCCGATCTCTTGGGGCTCACCGTTCCTATTAGTAGTGCGGGTACTAGGGCCAGCCATCTATAGGCACAGATTACGATGCACAATTTATTAGAATACGACAAGATCAAAATTTAATGTATAAGGTATGCAACATACAATTTTATATAGATACACAATTCTAGAAATAGTTAAGACATGTTAATCACATAAGCACATAGAAACATAGAAGGCACAATTGATATTGTCACACAATAACACATAAACAAGTCATCCTAACAACCTTAGGGCTTCTACCCACGGTCCGAGAGTTAAACCCGGCTTAAGCAATCTAAGATCTGATACCATTCAGATAAGGTGTCATGCCCCAACCCGACCTATAGAGGTGAAACTAAGGAGTGATCTAAACATTCAAATCATATCTCGTACTTAATCATTCATGAGAGTTTAACACTTAATGTTTTAGCATAAACTCCACAAATTCTCTGGAAATTCGACAGCATAACGGCTGTAATTGGACTCTTTAGTTTAACCTAATTCTCTAAACGCCTCAAAACTTTCAATCTCAAATTCATTTCCAACTAAGATTACTATCAATTGAAACACCTACTAGTTGTCTCGAAGCCTCGTTTGATTAATAACCTAGCATGATACTATGTCTCGTTTGTTTGTTAATCCTTGTTACAAAAGTACCTGTTAATCTTAGCTTAACAATGAGTACCTGCTTAAGATTGGATAGATTCATTTTACTTAATCCTTTACATAATACTTCATAAACCTATGATAGATACTAACCAGTAGCGATAGCAAAAACGACCATAGTAGTGTCTATTTAGTTATGATTAGTACAAGCCAAAATTAGACCCCAAATTACAACGGGGGTCATTTACAATACAACAACAAGTAACACAAGAAATAGTCTTCAAGCAACATATCGTTCACAAAATGGCCATAGTCAAATAAGGCACATAGGACAAGCAATCATTTCAAGGAGTCATCATTAAGCACGTTGTCCTCGGCTACCTATTCTTGGTCTTCTTCACCTGAGATGATAAAAGAGGGTGAGTCCTTATGAACTCAGCGAGGGGGAACGAGAAATAAGTTTTGAAACTCATTTTCTGGTTCAACTTATGAAAACCCTTTGCAAGCATCACATATATCACAAGTAAGTTCATAATGTAATATAAAAGTAAAAGAACACAGTTACCCGTGTTTCCTCCGCGAGGTCCTCTAGGAACCAAGCGAGGGTACTTATACACATAGTGAAAATGATACGGTGAGCTTTTGCTCTCAGTTCATTTCCAGTATCAGTTGTTGCAGCCGACTTCAAATCATCCCCTTATCACGCCAAATGGGTATCCTCCGGATGTACCCCAAAATCCTACGACCCAACTCTCTGAGGAAGTCTAGCCCCCAAGCGAGAGAGGGAATTAGATAATGGTAGTCACGGTTGCACTGGCAAGCCCGATGCCGCCCGGTGTGCGTGAATGCTACCACGCCAAAATGAAAGGTTGCAACCTTGTATACAATGCACATTTATGACATTTAATATATCACATTAGAAGGACAACAAAGTAGGTTGCCTCCGAGCAGTCATTGTGAAACCCCACTTATCTACTTTAACTTGATTTACGTGCTTTGTCTCGTTTTACGTGCATATGACTTGTTTATGTGCTATAGGGCCTAGAATGTTATAATTTTGATATCAATACTCCTAATACGTGCTAAATGTGCATTCTTGAAATTTTCATAAAAAACAGAGTCAGAAATTTTATCGTCAATTTTCAATGAATAGTATTTTTGAAACACGTCCGCTAAAATTTTGAAACTAGTCTTTTTAACCCTTCTAGACCTAGTCCACGGACTTTAATAGACCTGTGTTTGATGAAAACGGTTTTAAAATCGGCTTAAGAATTCATTAGGATTTTTACACCGACTTTTGCGAAAATCGAGTTTTAAACCGACTCGTGTGAAATTGTTTGATTGTAAAACTTCTTGTCACCTAAAAATAATCTACTTGAGCTATTTTGGGTGTTGAATAAATGTTTTGAACTTTGGTGATCAAGAAAATGCATTTAAAGTCAAGAAAACACAAAAATACTAACTTTGACTTTATTTAATTGTTGACCAAATAAGCTTATATCACCAACACACACTCACAAAGCACAACAACACCCACAATTACACACACATTGCTGAGCGGGAGAAGAGAGAAAATGAGAAAGAGTTTGCAAGGTTTTCAAAGCAAAAATTCAAAGAAAAACCTAGTTTTTGTCCGTAGAACTTCGTGCCGACTTGGATTCCGCTTGTTGGGCACGCATTGCACATATTGCACGCATTCCTAGGCATATATTGCATCAAAGGTGAGAGAAAAATTCTGGATCTCAAAACTCAACTTTTGTGTTTTTGCGTAGAATTGAAAATCGAACTGTTAGAATTCTAATATGATGTTAGATTATTCCTCCTTGCATGCTAGGGATCATTTAGCTGTAATACTACGAGTTTTTATCGGTTGTAGCATAATTTTTATTTTTCGGGTATTTAAATTTGATTAAATTGCTCAATGTTGACTAAATTGAGTTGTGTTGATCGGAATCGATTGCCGTCTATTTCTAAATGTTTGATAATTACGTGGTAGTGCCGTTATAATGCCGGATTTTCGATTATGATGTTTGGGTGAAAATCCAAAAAATTCAGCCTTGACACCTTAGGGTTTTAGGGTTATCGGGCATGCTTTGGAGGTGTTATGGTGGTTTTTCGAGGGGGGTAATGTAGTTGATTGAATGGGTGAGTGTTTGAAACTGATTTGGAGTTGTTTGGATTAGTAGAATGTAAGATATGATTAATTGAAGTTTAGGTTGTCTTTCTTTAAAATGTTAGATTGAGCCTTAGTTGATTGGGTGTGGGTTGAGTGATTGAATTGTGAGTTGTTAATGGGTAAATTAGAGTTTGATTGTGTGTTTAATGCATGTTCGATTAGATGGCCTACTTTGTCATCTAACTTAGTTATTTGTTGTCTAATTGATTATTGATGCTAGTATTGATGAGTAGATGATTATTAATTGATGATTGATTGAATATTGATGATTGTTATGGAGTCTTGGTATGTGTGTGCCACATCTCGGGCAGCGTTGGGCTGTCGGGTTGAAAACGGCATGACTGCCAGAGACTACCCCCAGCTCACATGACGGAGGTGTCATGGAGGGAGGGGCTAGTGAGGTACCTCGGGTGTGTGAGTTATGGGGAGTTACAAGAAGAATGGTTGAGATCATGATGGTGTTTGAAGCTACACCAACTAGAGTATCCTTTATTGAATAGTTATATAGTTATGTGATGATAGTATTATTTATGTTATTGTGTGTTTACTGACTCAAAGGATTATTCCAAGGAGTTTAGTAGACCTTGCTCGAGATCTATCGGATCCTCGCTGGGCTTATTTTATATAAGCTCACTCTCTATTATTGCATGCATACAGGTGTACTTTCGCAAGATTACGGGTACGTGCCTCCTGAAGAGGAGAATGTGGAAAATGTGCCTTACGTGGATGAGTCCTATGTTCCAGAGTCTTATCCGTGATGTCGTACATGTTTTATTATCTTGTAAATTAACTTAGTAGACTTTTATCTGCTTTGTAGTTTATAATGTATAAGATGTTGATAAGTTAATGAATTAGTTGATGTTGTCTTAGTAGCCTTTCTTTTGTTTATGATTAGGTTGCTAGATTGGCTCAATATGTTTTTGTATTGTATATTAAGGTTTATGTATTATGTTAGAACGGAGGCGTATAACGAGGAATGATTATTGTATAATATAGTTATGATGTATGTTGTATTTATTGAGGAGTTACTTGTTGTGTGGTTGTGGAGTTAATGTATGTTGTTCTATTGAGGTTGGTTTAGGACCTCGGTATCCTATTTACTGTCGTTATACTGCCGAAATTTCGTTGCGTCCTGACTGATTATAAGAGGGGTCGAGTTGGGGCGTGACATTTAAGTGGTATCAGAGCTCATGTTAGTTGTCAGCCGGGGTATTCTCGGAATGTGGGTAATGGTCTTAGCATGAATGTATGTATGAAAAGAAAGGAAAGTGAAAAATGTGTTAACATGATTAAGTGATAAGTGATTATGTGATTAAAGTGCTTATGTGATTATGTGAACAATTTGTTTATGTGTTTTATATGAGTTTGTTGTTTAGGTGTTAATAATTGTTTATAATCTGTTTACGTGCTATAACTGTGCTAACTCTTTGATTAGTAGAATGGCCGGTCGACCGAGAACCAGAGGTAGGCCTGAGATGACTGATGAGACTCCGGGTAACGCGGCACCGGGCCGTGGTAGGGATGATGACCGATTAGGGGCAGCTATGGAGAGGATTGCAGAGTTAGTGGCTAGTCAGGTACAGTTATTAGCAGGGCAGGCTGCCCAGAATCAGGCTATGTAGGCTCAACTACTGAATATTCAGGGTGGTAACCACGGGCGTGGTACCCTGAAAGAGTTTTTAGGATATCATCCACCAAGATTTCAGGGGGAGCCGGATGATAGGAAGGCGGAGGCATGGATTAGCAAGTTGGAGAAGATTTATGATCCACTTGGCTATACTAATGAGCAGAGGGTCTCTTTTGCCGTGTACTTGTTAGATGACGAGGCAGAGGAGTGGTGGCGCACGGTAAGGACTAGCTGGGCAGCACAGGGTATTCCTTATGTTTGGGGTACCTTTCTGATGGCTTTCCAAGCAAAGTATGTCTCGAGGATTGCGAGGGAACGGAGAGAGGCAGACTTTCTAGCCTTGGTCAAGGGAGATGCTACAGTGGCTCAATATGAGGCCACATTTACTCGATTGTCCCGGTATGCACCGGAGTATGTGGCAGACGAGGAGCGGAGGACTCCCAGATTTATGTTGGGGTTGAGGCCGGAGATTCAGGATGTGATGGCACTGAATCGGTATGATATTTTCACCGAGGCTTTTGAGGCAGCTTCCAGAGTAGAGAAGAGAAAGGGGCATCAACCCAGTAAGAGGCCGTATCAGCCGCAGTATCAGCAGGGCACGTATAGGCCTCCCGTATAGCAGGTTGGGTTCAGGCCACTAGTGCAGCAGGGTTCTTTTAGGCCACAGGGTCAGCAGAGTTACTATCGGCCTCAGTTTCAGCAGGGGCCATATCAGGTTCAGACTCAGTATAGGCCAGCCCAGTCATAGGGTCAGTACAGGCCTAGTATGGTGAGACCTCAGCAGCAGGCTGTTTCAGCTGTTTCTTCAGCTTCTGGTTCTTCCAGGGGCAGTGTTAGTGCCACATCATCGCAGTGTAATTACTGCAAGCGCCCAGGACATGTGGAGTCTGACTGCAGGGTAAAGGCAGGGACATGTTTGGGTTGTGGTAGCAGCCATCATAGGGTAAAGGATTGCCCTAGATATTCGAGGGCTGAGGGTCGGGCAGCAACTTAGGGTTACCAGGGTAGACCTGCGGCCAGTACACCTCAGCAGCAGCAATGGGTTCAGGCTCGGGCCTACGCAGTTGACTTAGAGGAGATGCCTGAGGAGACTGCAGTTGTGGAAGGTAACTTCCTTATACTTGATCAACTTGTTAAAGTGTTGATTGATTCTGGTGCTACGCATTCTTTCATTACTCCTACTTGTGTGCAACGTGTTAATTTGCAACCTGAAAGATTGCCTTATGTGGTTGAGATTAGTACCTCTTTGACTGATAAGTATGTTACTGGCTTAGTATGTAAGAATTGTATAATACATGTTAAGGGGCATAATTTTCCTTCGTACCTTATTTTATTTCCTATCCGGGGGTATGATGTTATCTTGGGTATGGATTGGCTTTCTAAGTATGATGCCCAGTTGAACTGTAGAACCAAGGTAGTACAGTTTCATTTGACAAATCAGCCAGTAGTTGAGGAAGTAGGGAACCGGGGTGCAAAGACGAGTTTTGTTATCTCAGCAACTAAAGCCGTTAAGTTGGTGAGTAAAGGGTGTTCGGGTTATCTGGCTTATCTGATCAACAAGCCATCTGATAAGCTACAGCTAGAGGAAGTCCCTATTATTCGGGAATATCCCAATGTATTTCCCGAGGAGTTGCCAGGGTTACCGCCAGAGAGAGATGTGGAGTTTGTGATTAATCTTATTCCTGGTACTCAACCTATTTCTAAATCAGCGTACCAAATGGCACCAGCTGAGTTGAAGGAGTTGAAGACTCAGTTGCAGGAGTTATTAGAGAAGGGATTCATTCAGCAGAGTTCTTCACCTTGGGGAGCTCCTGTTTTATTTGTGAAGAAGAAGGATGGTACCTTGAGATTGTGTATTGATTACCGTGGTTTGAATCAAGTGACCATCAAGAATAAGTATCATTTGCCACTGATTGACGAGTTGTTCGATCAACTTCAGGGAGCCAAAGTCTATTCTAAATTTGATTTGAGGCAGGGGTATTATCAGCTTCGGATTCGCATGGAGGATGTTCCGAAGTCTGCCTTCAGGACTTGGTATGGGCATTATGAGTTCGTAGTTATTCCCTTTGGTTTAACTAATGCACCGGCAGCATTCATGGATCTTATGCATCGGGTTTTCCAGCCGTATTTAGACCAGTTCGTGGTAATTTTTATTGATGATATCTTGGTCTATTCTAAATCTGAATCGGAGCACGAGCAATATCTACGGCTTGTCTTACAGAAGCTGCAGGAGCATCAGTTGTTTGCCAAGTTCAGCAAATGTGAATTTTGGCTGCAACGCATATCTTTTCTTGGCCATGTTATTACACAGAGCGGTATCTCTGTAGATCCCACTAAGATTGAGGTGGTGATGTCTTGGAAACGGCCAGAGAATGTTTCTGAGGTCCGTAGCTTTCTTGGCTTGGCGGGTTATTATCGTAGGTTTGTCAAGGACTTCTCGAAGATTGCTGGGCCACTTTCTAAGTTGACTCAGAAACGGACTATCTTTAATTGGGATGAGAAGTGTGAGAGTGGGTTTCAGGAGTTGAAAAAGAGGTTGACTACTGCTCCAGTACTTGCTCTACCAGAGGGGACCGATAATATGGTTGTTTACAGCGATGCATCCAAGGAGGGCTTGGGATGTGTTCTTATGCAGGATGGCCGAGTTATTGCCTATGCTTCCCGGAAGTTGAAGCCTTATGAGGTGAATTATCCGACTCATGATCTTGAGTTGGCAGCAGTTGTCTTCGCACTGAAGAAGTGGCGTCATTATCTGTGGGGCAGTAAGTTCGAGATTTTCACTGATCATAAGAGTCTAAAGTACTTGTTCTCACAGAAGGAGTTGAATATGCGCCAGCGGAGGTGAATGGAGCTTCTTGGAGATTATAATTGTGCTATCAATTATCTGCCTGACAAGGCAAATGTTGTAGCAGATGCTCTAAGTCGGAAGGCGAGTATCTCTTGTTTAGCTGTCAAGAAATGGGAGGTTCTTGAGGAATTCACTTATTGGAGACCAGAGTTGACTCAGGTTGGGGTGATATGTTCACATCTCCGTATTCAGCCTTTATTGTTGTCTCAGATCAGAGAAGCTCAGCAACTTGATGTTAATCTTCAGAAGATCAAGGATCAAATCATGAATGATCAGTCTGACTTTAAATTGCATAAGGATGGTATTCTTCGATTTCGGAATAGGGTTTGTGTTCCCGATGAACCGGGCTTGAGGCGAGGTATTCTGGAGGAAGCTCACAATTCTAAGTACACTATTCATCCCGGTGGAACCAAGATGTATCGGGATTTGAAGCAACATTATTGGTGGAATAATATGAAGAGGGAGGTTGCTCAGTTTGTATCTAGATGTTTGACTTGTCAGAGGGTGAAAGCTGAGCATCAATGACCAGCAGGTTTGCTTCAGCCGTTGGCTATACCAGAGTGGAAATGGGAGCATATTACGATGGACTTCGTCACTGGTTTGCCTAGAACTTCGAGGGGTAATGATGCAGTTTGGGTTGTCGTGGATCGTTTGATGAAGACAGCTCATTTTATTGCGGTGAGGATGGGAGATGAGGTTAAAAAGTTGACGGGTCTTTATTTGGATCAGATTGTTAGACTTCACGGGATTCCATCTAGTATTGTCTCAGATCGAGATCCTCGATTTATTTCTCGTTTGTAGGAGAAACTTCAAGAGACCTTAGGTACTCAGTTGAACTTCAGTACCGCGTATCATCCACAAACCGACGGTCAGTCTGAGCGGACTATTCAGATTTTGGAGGATATGCTTAGGGCTTGTTTTCTGGACTTCGGGAAGAACTGGGAGAAACATCTACCACTTGCCGAGTTTGCCTATAACAATAGTTATCAAGCTACTATTGGGATGGCACCTTTTGCAGCTCTTTACGGTCGTAAGTGCCGTTCACCTTTATATTGGGACGAGGTAGGAGAGATGAAGACTATTGATCTGACTATCAGGCCAGAGCTTCTAGAAAAGATTGAGAATGTTCAGTTGATCAGGCAGAGAATGCTTACGGCGCAGAGTAGATTCAAGAGTTATGCTGATAAGCGTCGTCGGGATTTGGAGTTTGCAGTCGGAGATCGGGTTTTCTTGAGATTGTCTCCTTGTAAAGGGTTTGTTCGTTATGGTAAAGGTGGAAAGCTGAGTCCGAGATTTGTTGGGCCGTTTGAGATTACCGGCAAGGTTGGTAAGTTGGCATATCGGTTGGCTTTACCAGAGAACTTCTCTAATGTCCACGATGTATTTCACGTGTCTAATTTGCAGAAATATAATCCGGATCCTTCTCATATTCTTGAGCCAGAGCCGTTACAACTTCGTGAGAATCTGACTTATGACGAGCGTCCGATTCGTATTCTTGATCAGATAGAACGAGAGTTGAGGTCGAAGAAGATTCTGATGGTTAAGATATTGTGGAAGCATCACGGCATTGAGGAAGCTACTTGGGAGAGACGGGATCAGATGCAGTAGCAGTACCCAGATTTGTTCAGTACATCAAGTAAGAATTTCGAGGGTGAAATTTCTTTAAGGGGGGGAGAATGTGAAACCCCACTTATCTGCTTTAACTTGATTTACGTGCTTTGTCTCGTTTTACGTGCATATGACCTGTTTATGTGTTATGGGGCCTAGAATGTTATAATTTTGATATCAATACTCCTAATACGTGCTAAATGTGCATTCATAAAATTTTTATAAAAAACGGAGTCAAAAATTTTATCGTCAATTTTTAGTGAATAGTATTTTTGAAACACGTCCGCTAAAATTTTGAAACTGGTCTTTTTAACCCTTCTAGACCTAGTCCACATAATTTAATAGACCTGTGTTTGATGAAAATGGTTTTAAAATCGGCTTAAGAATTTATTAGGGTTTTTACACCGACTTTAGCAAAAATCGAGTTTTAAGCCGACTCGGATGAAATTGTTTGATTGTAAAACTTCTTGTCACCTAAAAATAATCTACTTGAGCTATTTTGGGTGTTGAATAAATGTTTTGAACTTTGGTGATCAAGAAAATGCATTTAAAGTCAAGAAAACACAAAAATACTAACTTAAACTAACTTTGACTTTATTTAATTGTTGACCAAATAAGCTTATATCACCAACACACACTCACAAAGCACAAAAACACCCACAATTACACACACATTGCCGAGAGGGAGAAGAGAGAAAAAGAGAAAGAGTTTGCAAGGTTTTCAAAGCAAAAATTCAAAAAAAAACCTAGTTTTTGTCCGTAGAACTTCGTGCTGACTTGGATTCCGCTTGTTGGGCACGCATTGCATGCATTCCTAGGCATATATCGCATCAAAGGTGAGAGAAAAATTCTGGATCTCAAAACTCAACTTTTGTGTTTTTGCGTAGAATTAAAAATCGAACCGTTAGCATTCTAATCTGATGTTAGATTATTGCTCCTTGCATGCTAGGGATCATTTAGCTGTAATACTATGAGTTTTTATCGGTTGTAGCATAATTTTTATTTTTCGGGTATTTAAATATGATTAAATTGTTCAATGTTGATTAAATTGAGTTGTGTTGATCGAAATCGATTGCCGTCGATTTCTAAATGTTTGATAATTATGTGGTAGCGTCGTTGTAATGCCGAATTTTCGATTATGATGTTTTGGTGAAAATCCAGAAAATTCAGCCTTGACACCTTAGGGTTTTAGGGTTATCGGGCATGCTTTGGAGGTGTTATGGTGGTTTTCCGAGGGGGCTAATGTAGTTGATTGAATGGGTGAGTGTTTGAAACTGATTTGGAGTTGTTTGGATTAGTAGAATGTAAGATATGATTAATTGAAGTTTAGGTTGTCTTTCTTTAAAATGTTAGATTGAGCCTTAATTGATTGGGTGTGGGTTGAGTGATTGAATTGTGAGTTGTTGATGGGTAAATTAGAGTTTGATTGTGTGTTTAATGCATGTTCGTTTAGATGGCCTACTTTGTCATCTAACTTAGTTATTTGTTGTCTAATTGATTATTGATGCTAGTATTGATGAGTAGATGATTATTGATTGATGATTGATTGATTATTGATGATTGTTATGGAGTCTTGGTATGTGTGTGCCACCTCTCGGGCAGCGTTAGGCTGTCGGGTTGAAAACGGCATGACTGCCAGAGACTACCCCCAGCTCGCATGACGGAGGTGTCATCGAGGAAGAGGCTAGTGAGGTACCTCGGGTGTATGAGTAATGGGGAGTTACAAGAAGAATGGTTGAGATCGTGATGGTGTTTGGAGCTACACCAACTAGAGTATCTTTTATTGAATGGTTATATAGTTATGTGATGATAGTATTATTTATGTTATTGTGTGTTTACTGACTCAAAGAATTATTCCAAGGAGTTTAGTAGACCTTGCTCGAGATCTATCGGATCCTCGTTGGGCTTATTTTATATAAGCTCACTCTCTATTATTGCATGCTTACATGTGTTCTTTCGCAAGATTACGGGTACGTGCCTCCTGAAGAGGAGAATGTGGAAAACGTGCCTTACGTGGATGAGTCCTATGTTCCAGAGTCTTATCCGTGATGTCGTACATGTTTTATTATCTTGTAAATTAACTTAGTAGACTTTTATCTGCTTTGTAGTTTATAATGTATAAGATGTTGATAAGTTAATGAATTAGTTGATGTTGTCTTAGTAGCCTTTCTTTTGTTTATGATTAGGTTGCTAGATTGGCTCAATATGTTTTTGTATTGTATATTAAGGTTTATGTATTATGTTGGAACGGAGGCGTATAACGAGGAATGATTTTTGTATAATATAGTTATGATGTATGTTGTATTTATTGAGGAGTTACTTATTGTATGGTTGTGGAGTTAATGTATGTTGTTCTATTGAGGTTGGTTTAGGACCTCGGTATCCTATTTACTGTCGTTATACTGCCGAAATTCCGTTGCGTCCTAACTGATTATAAGAGGGGTCGAGTTGGGGCGTGACAGTCATAAGATTGCACATTGACAAGTAAACACGCGAGGCACGATATGACAAGTAATTTCACTACGATCGTTTGATTCTGATTTTCAGTACGAATACGAACCGTGAAAGCGTGGCCTAACGATCCTTTAGATCTTTGGAATTTGAAGCTAGCGGTGTCAGAAAAGTTACCACAGGGATAACTGGCTTGTGGGAGCCAAGCGTTCATAGCGACGTTGCTTTTTGATCCTTCGATGTCGGCTCTTCCTATCATTGTGAAGCAGAATTCACCAAGTGTTGGATTGTTCACCCACCAATAGGGAACGTGAGCTGGGTTTAGACCGTCGTGAGATAGGTTAGTTTTACCCTACTGATGACAATGTCGCAATAGTAATTGAACCTAGTATGAGAGGAACCGTTGATTTGCACAATTGGTCATCGCGCTTGGTTGAAAAGCTAGTGGCGCAAAGCTACCGTGCGCTGGATTATGACTGAATGCCTCTAAGTCAGAATCCGGGATAGAAGCGATGCACTCGCCCACTGCCCGTTCACCCACTCGCAGTAGGGGCCCCCGGTCCCCAAGGGCACGTGTCGTTGGCCAAGCTTTCGCGACGGAAGAGTCGCGCCGGCCGCCTTGAAGTACAATTCCCATCAAGCGCCGGGCAGAATCCTTTGCAGACGACTTAAATACGTGACGGGGTATTGTAAGTGGCAGAGTGTCCTTGCTGCCACGATCCACTGAGATTCAGCCCTTTGTCGCTCCGATTCGTCCATCCCCTATCCTCACCTATCTTCGCCCCATCCGCAATCCAATCCCATCAACCAATACTATTTCCCCCAAACGGGCCAAAAGGTTGGACGCCCTATGCCGCTCCCCAAGTATGTCTCCAAGTGCCTAAGTAAGTCATAAGTTGTAACCCAAATGTCGACATGCGAATGCCCAAGTGTTGCCAAGTACACTGCGCCCAAGTCCGAATAGCATTAGCCCAAGTTAGTTTGATGTGCTTGCTGCCTGATAGAGTGCCGCCGCAAGTGTCGTGGGGTTTCGAGGCAACACTGATGCCCAATTATGCCCAAGTGCTATGTGCTATGCCCAAGGATGCCCAAGTGCTATGTGTTATGCCCAAGGATACCCAAGCACTATGTGCTATACCCAAGTGCTATGCCCAAGGATGCCCAAGTACTAAATCTATGTGTTATGTGCTATGTGCTATGTGCTATACCCAAGTGCTATGCCTAATGATGCCCAATTGCTATGTGCACCCAAGTGCTATGCCCAATGATGCCCAAGTGCTACATGTGAAAGGGCCCACTTTTGGTCGACCCCGCTCATCCCCTCGAGTACCCAACTGTTAGATAGCCTATGCTTGATTAGTAAGAGATGACAAAAAATTTAAATCCAACCTTGTGTGATGCCGGCCTACATAGATTCCTATCGTTCTTCCCTCAGCATTAACGGCGACTGAGGTTATGTTGCCCTTATCTTGGACATGGCTGGGCACGTTGGTGAACGATTGTGCCACGATTACCGACGGTGTTGCACAACGGCGCACGATTGGGCCTCGGATGGGGCACATACATGGGGCACGTACTTGGGGCCTCAGATGAACCACAACTAGGAAGCAGTTGGGGCACGACTTGACAAGCAGTGGGGTTACGCATGGGACATGATGGCGCAAACAGTTGGGCCACGTGGGGCGTACGCATGGGGCGCCCATGCCTCACGAAGGTGCGCGCATCGAGCGCTTGTGCCGCTCGATGATGCGCACATATGGACCGCATGCCGCAGGAAGGTGCGCGCATAGGGTGCCCATGCTGCATGAAGATGCGCGCATGGGTCGTCCATGTTACACGATATTGCACGCATGCCGCACGAAGGTGCGCGCATGAGGTGCCCATGCCGCATGAAAATGCTTGCATGGGGCTCGCATGCGGCACGTTGGTGCACACATGGAGCACACATGCCGCACGAAGGTGCACGCATGGGGTACCCATGCCGCACGATAGTGCATGCATGCTGCACGAAGGTGCCCGCATGGGGCTCCCATGCCGCAGGAAGATGCGCGCATGGGGCACCCATGTCGCACGATGGTAAGAGCATGCCGCACGAAGGTGAGCGCATGGGGCGCCCATGTAGGTTGATGGTGCGCGCATGCCGCACGATGGTACGCGCATGTGGCCCGCATGCCGCACGAAAGTGCGTACAAGGGGCGCCCATGCCGCACGATAGTGCGCGCATGGGGTGCACATGCCGCAATTCGATGCACGCAAGTGGCCCGTATACCGTACGAAGGTACGCGCATGGGGCGCCCAAGCCACACGAAGGTGCACGCATTAGGCACTCATGCTGCACGAAAGTACGTGCATGAGGCACGCATGTGGCACGCTGGTGCATGCATGCGGCCCACATGACGCACGAAGGTCGACGCATGGGGCACCCATGCTGCACGATAGTACGCGCATGTCACACGAATGTGCACGCATGGGGCGTCCATGTCGCCCGATGGTGCTCGCATGCCGCACGAAGGTACCCACATGGGGCGCCCATACCGCACGAAAATGTGTGCATGGTGCACCCATGTCTCATAATAGTGAGAGCATGCCACAAGAAGGTGAGCGCATGGGGCGCCCATGCAGGTCGATGGTGCATGCATGCCGCACGATGGTAAGGGCATGTGGCCAGCATGCCGCACGAAGGTGCGCAAATGGGGCGCCCATGCCGTACGATGGTGCGCGCATGGGGTGCGCATGCCGCACGCTAGTGCACGCATGTGGCCCACATGCCGCACGAAGGTGTGTGCATAGGGCGCCCTTACCGCACGAAGATGCGCGCATGGGGCGCCCATGCCGCACGCACTCTGGTGCCCACATATGGCCCGCATACCGCACGAAGGTGTGCGCATGGAGCGCTCATACCGTACGAAGATGCACGCATGGGGTGCCCATGCCGCACGAAAGTGTGCACATGGGGTATCCATGCCACTCGATGGTGCCCGCATCGGGCGCGCATGCCGCACTTTTGTGCACGCATGTGGCCCGCATGCCGCACGAAGGTGCACGGATTGGGCGCCCATGCCGTACGATAGTGCGCGCGTAGGGCCTACATGTCATACGATGGAGCGCGCATGTGGCCTGCATGATGAACGAAGGTGCGCGCATGGGGCACCCATGTCGCACGATAGTGCGCTCATCGGGCGCGCATGCCGCACGATGATTCGTGCATGTGGCACCCATGCCCCACGATAGTGTGCGCATACCACACGAAGGTGCGCATGGTGCGCCCATGATGTAGGATGGTGTGCGCATCGAGTGGGCATGCCGCACTATGGTGCGCGGATGTAGCCCACATGCCGTACGACGGTGCGCGCTTGGGGCGTCCATGCCGCAGGATGTTGCGCGCATGCCGCACGAAGGTGCGCGCATGGGGGGCCCATACCACACGATGGTATGGACATCGTGCGCACATGACGCACGATGGTGCGCGCATGTGGCTCGCATGCCGCCCGAAGGTGCATGCATGGGGCGCCCGTGCCTCACGACCGTGCGCGCAAGTGGCGTGCGTGGGGCGTTCAAGGGGCACTGTTGGGGCACTGTTAGGGCACGGCTGGGGCACTGTTGGGGCACGACAGCGGCACTATGGGTGTACAATTCGGGGACGAATGGGGATGTTAGGGGACGACTTTGGCACTACTAGGGGACGTTGGGCACAGCGGGAAATGTTAAGCATTCGGGGTATTGGGCATGCGGTATGTATTATGACACGAATTTGGACATTGATATTCTTTGACAAGTGGTTTTCGAATCGACGAAGTAGTCTTAAGCTTTGCCTTGTCCGACAAGTAGTTCGCCACATTTGTGAGGCGAAATAGATTAATCAGTTTTCCAATCCATCTGAAAAAAATTTAATGCCAAATATCATGTAAACAAATTAATTTATGTATTACTATAAATTTTCCTTAATTTTCTGGCATTTTTTCTGATTTTTTCCTATTTTTCATAATTTTTAAATATTAAAAACTAATTGTTTTAAAAAAATATTTTTGAATATCATTTAACAAATTAATGTATGAATTAATATAAATTTTTCTGAATTTTCTACTATTTTTTCTGATTTTTCCCAATTTTTTGCAATTATTAAATATTAAAAAATATTTTTTCAAAAAAAATAATTCTGAAACATTTGGATATCATATGCTATCAAAAAGGAGCAAGTTGAGAACAAAGATCGTGCCATATGAGGCCTTTTATAGTGTAAAACACCGATTATGAATCTCTGGCAAAATGTATGCTACTGCTGTCACTTGGGTTTTTGCATCTAAATATACTATAGGGGGGTATGTGGTGTCAAGCCTCCTGGTCGTGGTCTATGTGGGGGGACGTTGTGGGCACTTCGTGGCACATTGTGGGCTATATCGTGGGCTATATCGTGGGCTATATTGTGGGCGGGAATACCTACTGAGTGAATCACGCCAAGGTATTACATTACATACCCGTGCGTTGGGGCCGTTCCACTCCCGCCCCGCGTCCCCCAGTATATCCCTCGGTGCGGCACCAGGATGGCTAATGAGGAACGTGGTGGCTTCCCTAACCCCTCATTATCCATCTTGGTGCCGCAACACCGTCGACGTCATTGGGATGGTTAATGAGGGGGTGAGTGGTTGCCGAAGCACAAAACTAGCCATCCCTGTGCCGCCGGCTAGGTACACGTTAGGGGACATTCCCGTCCCCCAACGTGTCGTTGGGCCTGCGCGATGCGCGAATCGCCTAGCACACAAAGCCATGGTCGTTGCCGAGAGGATGCCACGACCCTGGTCTAGTGTCATGGCCATCCAAGCACTGCATGGCTTGGGGGACGATGGGGGCAAGCGTGATGTGCGAATCGCCAAGCACACGTGGCATTCGCTTTCGTTAAGCAACGACACGAGCGTTGCAATAAGACGATTGTTAATACTTCAATGTCGTGGCGATCCAAGCACCATACGGCCTAGAAGCCGTCCCCCGTTGGGTTCTGACGTGCCTGTGCAATGCGCGAATCGCCTAGCACACAATGCCATGGTTCTCGCTAAGTCGTAATGCGATGGACGTGGTCTAGTGTCGTGGCGATCCAAGCACCACGTGGGCAGGAAGGTAGTTCGCTTGTCCCATTCCGTGCATACAGGGGGACGGTGGAGGGCATACGTGATGCGCGAATCACCTAGCACATGTGGCATTGGCTTTCGTTAAGCAATGACGCGAGCGTTGCGATGAGACGATTGCTGATACTTCAATGTCATGGCGATCCAAGCACCATGCGGCCTTGAAGCCGTCCCCCGGTTGGTTTCGATAGGCCAATTCAATACGCGAATTGCCTAGCACACGACGCCATGGTCCTCGCTAAGTCACAATACGACGGACGTGGTCTAGTGTCGTGGCGATCCAAGCACCGCGTGGGCAGGAAGGTAGTTCACTTGTCCCATTCCGTGCATACAGGGGGATGGTGGAGGGCATACGTGATGCGCGAATCACCTAGCACATGTGGCATTGGCTTTCGTTAAGCAATGACGCGAGCGTTGTGATGAGACGATTGCTGATACTTCAATGTCATGGCGATCCAAGCACCATGCGGCCTTGAAGCCGTCCCCCGGTTGGTTTCGATAGGCCAATTCAATACGCGAATTGCCTAGCACACGACGCCATGGTCCTCGCTAAGTCACAATGCGACGGACGTGGTCTAGTGTCGTGGCGATCCAAGCACCGCGTGGGCAGGAAGTTAGTTCACTTTTCCCATTCCGTGCATACAGGCGGATGGTAGGGGGCATGCGTGATGTGTGAATCACTTAGCACATGTGGCATTGGCTGTCGTTAAGTAATGACGCGAGCGTTGCGATGAGACGATTGCTAATGCTTCAATGTCGTGGCGGTCCAAGCACTATGCAGCCTTTAAGCCGTCCCCCGGTTGGTTTCGATGGGACTATGTGATGCGCGTATCGCCTAGCATACGACGCCATGGTCCTCGCTGAGTCGTAATGCGACGGACGTGGTCTGGTGTCGTCGCGATCCAAGCACCGCGTAGGCAGGAAAGTAGTTTGCTTGTCCTGTTCCGTGCATACGGGTGCATACAGGGGGACGGTGGGGGCATGCATGATGCGCAAATTTCCTAGCACATGTGGCATTGGCTTTCGTTAAGCAACGACGCAAGTGTTGCGATGAGACGATTGCTGATGCTTCAATGTCGTGGCGATTCAAGCACCATGCAGCCTTGAAGCTGTCCCATGGTTGTTTCCGACGGGCCTGTGTGATGCATGAATCGCCTAGCACACGACGCCATGGTTCTCGCTGAGTCGTAATGCGACGGACGTGGTCTGGTGTCGGGGCGATCCAAGCACCGTAGGCAGGAAGGTAGTTTGCTTGTCCCGTTTCATGCATACAAGTGCATACAAGGGGATGGTGGGGGGCATGCATGATTCGTGAATTGCCTAGCACATGTGGCATTGGCAATGACGTGAGCGTTGTGATGAGACGATTGCTGATGCTTTAATGTCGTGGCGATCCAAGCACCATGCGGCCTTGAAGTTGTCCCCAGGTTGTTTTCGATGTGCCTGTGCGATGCGCGAATCACCTAGCACATGATGCCATGGTCCTCGCTGAGTCGTAATGCGACGGACGTGGTCTAATGTCGTGGCGATCCAAGCACTGCGTGAGAACGATCGAGCGTTGCGATGAGACGATTGCTGATGCTTCAATGTTGTTGCGATCCAAGCACCGTACGGCCTCAAAGTCGTCCCCCGGTGTGTTCCCACTAGCCTGCGCGATGCACGAATCGCCTAGCCCATGACGCCATGGTCCTCGCTAAGTCGTAATGCGATGGACGTGGTCTAGTATCATGGCGATCCAAGCACCGCGTGGGCAGGAAGGTAGTTTGCTTGTCCCCTTCCGTGCATAGGGTGTATACAGTGGGACGGTGGGGGCATGCGTGATGCGCGAATCCCCTAGCACATGTGGCATTGGATTTCATTAAGCAACGACGTGAGTGTTGCAATGAGACGATTGCTGATGCTTCAATGTTGTTGCGATCCAAGCACCATACGGCCTCGAAGCCGTCCCCTGGTGTGTTCCCACTGGCCTGCGCGATGCGTGAATCGCCTAGAACACGATGCCATGGTCCTCGCTAAGTCGTAACACGACAGATGTGGTCTAATGTCATGGCGATCCAAGCACCGCGTGGATAGAAAGGTAGTTTGCTTCTCCCGTTCCGTGCATACGGGTGTATACAGAGGGACGGTGGGAGGCATGCGTGATGCGCAAATAGCCTAGCACATGTGGCATTGGCTCTCGTTAAGCAACGACGCGAGCGTTGCGATGAGACGATTGCTGATGCTTCAATGTCATGGCGATCCAAGCGCCGTGCGGCCTCGAAGCCGTCCCCCGATGTGTTCCAACTGGCCTGCGCGATGTGCGAATCGCCTAGCACATGACGCCATGGTCCTCGCTGAGTCGTAATGCGACAGACGTGGTCTAGTATCGTGGTGATCCAAGCACCACGTGGGTAGGAAGGTAGTTTACTTCTCCCGTTCCATGCATACGGGTGCATACAGGGGGACATTGGAGGGCATGTGTGATGCGCAAATCGCTTAATCACATGTGGCATTGGCTTTCGTTAAGTAACGACGCGAGCACTACGATGAGACGATTGCTGATGCTTAAAAGTCGTGGCGTTCCAAATACCATGCGGCCTCGAAGCCATCCCCCGGTATATTGCCACTGGCCTGCACGATGCGTGAATCGCCTAGCACACGATGCCATGGTCGTTGTTGAGTCATAATGCGACATACGTGGTCTAGTGTCATGGCGATCCAAGCACCGTGTGGGCAGGAAGGTAGTTTGCTTGTCCCGGTCCGTGCATACGGGTACATACAAGGGGACGATGGGGGGCATGCGTGATGCGCGAATCGCCTAGCACATGTGGCATTGGCTTTCGTTAAGCAACGACTCGAGCGTTACGATGAGATGATTGCTGATCCTTTAATGTCGTGGCGATCCAAGCACTGTGCGGCCTCGAAACTGTCCCCCGGTGTGTTCCTACTGGCCTGTGAGATACACAAATCGCCTAGTACACGACGCTATGGTCCTCGCTGAGTCGTACTGCGACAGATGTCGTCTAGCGTTATGGCGATCCAAGCACCGCGTGGGTAGGAAGGTAGTTTGGTTGTCCTGTTCCGTGCATACGGTTGCATACAGGAGGACGGTGGGAGGCATGCGTGATGTGCGAATAGCCTAGCACATGTGGTATTGGCTTTCGTTAAGCAACGATGCGAGCGTTGCGATGAGATGATTGATGATGCTTCAATGTCGTGGCGATCCAAGCACCGTGCTACCACGAAGCCGTCCCCCAGTTGTTTTCGACGGGCCTATACAATGCGCGAATCGCCTAGCACACGACGCCATAGTCCTCGCTGAGTCGTAATGTAACGAATGTGCTCTAGTGTCGTGGTGATCCAATCACCGCGTGGGCAGTAAGGTAGTTTGCTTGTCTCATTCCATGCATACAGGTGCATACAGGGGGACAGTGGTGGGCATTCGTGATGCGCGAATCGCCTAGCACATGTGGCGTTGGCTTTCGTTAAGCAACGACACGAGCGTTGCGATGAGACGATTGCTGATTCTTCAACATCGTGACGATCCAAGCACCGTGCGGCCTCGAAGCCATCCCCCAGTGTGTTCCAACTTGCCTGCGCGATGCGCGAATCGCCTAGCACACGATGCCATGGTCCTCGGTGAGTCGTAATGCGACAAACGTGGTCTAGTATTGCGGCGATCCAATCGCCGCGTGGGTAGGAAGGTAGTTTGCTTGTCCCGTTCCATCCATACGGGTGCATACAGGGGGACGGTGGGGGGCATGCGTGATGCACAAATCGCCTAGCACATGTGGCGTTGGCTTTCGTTAAGCAACGATGCGAGCGTTACGATGAGACAATTGCTGATGCTCCAATATCGTGGCGATCCAAGCACCGTGCGGCCTCAAAGCCGTCCCCCGATGTGTTCCAACTGGCCTGCGCGATGAACGAATTGCCTAGCACACGACGCCATAGTCCTCGGTGAGTCGTAATGCGACGAACGTGGTCTAGTGTCGTGGCGATCCAAGCACCGCGTGGGCAGGAAGGTAGTTTGCTTGTCCCGTTCCGTGCATACGGGTGTATACAGGGGGACGGTGGGGGGCATACGTGATGCGCGAATCGCCTAGCACATGTGGCATTGGCTTTCGTTAAGCAACGATTCGAGCGTTGATATGAGACAATTGCTGATGCTTCAATATCATGGCGAACCAAGCATCGTTCGGCCTCGAAGCTGTTTCTAGGTGTGTTCCCACTAGCCTGCACGATGCACGAAACACCTAGCACACGACGCCATGGTCCTCGCGGAGTCGTAATGCGACAAACGTGGTCTAGTGTCGTGGCGATCCAGGTACCGTGTGGGCAGGAAGGTAGTTTGCTTGTCCTATTCCGTGCATACGGATACATATAGGTGGACGGTGGGGGGCATGCGTGATGCGCGAATCGCCTAGCATATGTGGCATTGGCTTTCGTTAAGCAACGACTCGAGCGTTACGATGAGACGATTGCTGATGCTTCAATGTCGTGGCGATCCAAGCACCGTGCGGCCTCGAAGTCGTCCCCCGATGTGTTCCAACTGGCCTGTGCGATGCGCGAATCGCCTAGCACATGACGCCATGGTCCTCTCTGAGTCGTAATGCGACAGACGTGGTCTAGTATCGTGGTGATCCAAGCACCGCGTGGGTAGAAAGGTAGTTTACTTCTCCCGTTCCGTGCATACGGGTGCATACAGGGGGACAGTGGTGGGCATGCGTGATGCGCGAATCGCCTAGCACATGTGGCATTGTCTTTCGTTAAGCAACGACTCGAGCGTTACGATGAGATAATTGCTGATCCTTTAATGTCGAGGCGATCCAAGCTCCGTGCGGCCTCGAAACTGTCCCCCGGTGTGTTCCTACTGGCCTGTGAGATACAAGAATCGCCTAGTACACGACGCTATGGTCCTCGCTGAGTCGTACTGCGACATACGCCGTCTAGCGTTATGGCGATCCAAGCACCGCGTGGGTAGGAAGGTAGTTTGGTTGTCCCGTTCCGTGCATACGGTTGCATACAAGAGGACGGTGGGAGGCATGCGTGATGCGCGAATAGCCTAGCACATGTGGTATTGGCTTTCGTTAAGCAACGATGCGAGCGTTGCGATGAGATGATTGATGATGCTTCAATGTCGTGGCGATCCAAGCACCGTGCTACCACGAAGCCGTCCCCCAGTTGTTTTCGACGAGCCTGTACGATGCGCGAATCGCCTAGCACACGACGCCATAGTCCTCGCTGAGTCGTAATGCGACGAATGTGGTCTAGTGTCGTGGCGATCCAATTACCGCGTGGGCAGTAAGGTAGTTTGCTTGTCTCATTCCGTGCATACAGGTGCATACAGGGGGACAGTGGGGGGCATGCGTGATGAGCGAATCGCCTAGCACTTGTGGCGTTGGCTTTCGTTAAGCAACGACACGAGCGTTGCGATGAGACGATTGCTGATTCTTCAACATCGTGGCAATCCAAGAACCGTGCGGCCTCGAAGCCATCCCTTAGTGTGTTCCAACTTGCCTACGCGATGCGCGAATCGCCTATTACACGATGCCATGGTCCTCGGTGAGTCGTAATGCCACGAACGTGGTCTAGTATTGTGGCGATCCAATCACTGTGTGGGCAGGAAGGTAGTTTGTTTGTCCCGTTCCGTCCATACGGGTGCATACAGGGGGACGGTGGGGGGCATGCGTGATGCACAAATCACCTAGCACATGTGGTGTTGGCTTTCGTTAAGCAACGATGCGAGCGTTACGATGAGACTATTGCTGATGCATCAATATCATGGCGATCCATGCACCGTGCGGCCTCAAAGCCGTCCCCCGATGTGTTCCAACTGGCCTGCGCGATGCGAGAATTGCCTAGCAAACGACGTCATAGTCCTCGGTGAGTCGTAATGCGATGAACGTGGTCTAGTGTCGTGGCGATCCAAGCACCGCGTGGGCAGAAAGGTAGTTTGCTTGTCCCGTTCCGTGCATACGGGTGTATACAGGGAAACGGTGGGGGGCATACGTGATGCGCGAATCGCCTAGCACATGTGGCATTGGCTTTCGGTAAGCAACGATTCGAGTGTTGATATGAGACAATTGCTGATGCTTCAATATCATAGCGAACCAAGCATCGTGCGGCCTCGAAGCTGTTTCCCGGTGTGTTCCCACTAGCCTGTACGATGCACGAAACACCTAGCACACGACGCCATGGTCCTCACGGAGTCGTAATGTGACAAACGTGGTCTAGTGTCGTGGCGATCCAGGTACCGTGTGGGCAGGAAGGTAGTTTGCTTGTCCTATTTCGTGCATACGGATGCATATAGGTGGACGGTGGGGGGCATGCGTGATGTGCGAATCGCCTAGTACATGTGGCATTGGCTTTCGTTAAGCAACGACTCGAGCGTTACGATGAGATGATTGCTGATCCTTTAATGTCGTGGCGATCCAAGCACCGTGCAGCCTCGAAGCCGTCCCCCGGTGTGTTCCCACTGGCCTGCGAGATGCACGAATCGCCTAGTACATGACGCCATGGTCCTCGCTGAGTCGTAATGCGACGGACGTCGTCTAGCGTTATGGCGATCCAAGCACCGCGTGGGTAGAAAGGTAGTTTGCTTGTCCCGTTCTGTGCATACGGTTGCATACAGGAGGACAGTGGGAGGCATGCGTGATGCGCGAATAGCCTAGCACATGTGGCATTGGCTTTCGTTAAGCAACGACGCGAGCGTTGCGATAAGACGATTGCTGATTCTTCAACATCGTGGCGATCCAAGCACCATGCGGCCTCGAAGCCGTCCCCCGGTGTGTTCCAACTGGCCTGCGCGATGCGCGAATCGCCTAGCACACGACGCCGTAGTCCTCGGTGAGTCGTAATGCGATGAACGTGGTCTAGTGTCATGGCGATCCAAGCACCACGTGGGCAGGAAGGTAGTTTGCTTGTCCCGTTCTGTGCATACGGGTGCATATAGGGGAACGGTGGGGGGCATGCGTGATGCGCAAATTGCCTAGCACATGTGGCATTGGCTTTCGTTAAGCAACGACTCAAGCGTTGCGATGAGACAATTACTGATGCTTCAATGTCGCGGCAATCCAAACATCGTGCGGCCTCGAAGCCATCTCCCAATGTGTTCCGACTGGCCTGCGCGATGCGCGAATCACCTAGCACACGACGCTATGGTCTTCGCTGAGTCGTAATGCGACGAACGTGGTCTAGTATCGTGGCGATCCAAGCACCGCGTGGGCAGGAGGGTAGGTTGCTTGTCCTGTTCTGTGCATACGGGTGCATACAGGTGGACGGTGGAGGGCATGCGTGATGCACGAATCGCCTAGCACATGTGGCGTTGGCTTTCGTTAAGTAATGACTCCAGCGTTGCGATGAGACGATTGCTTATGCTTCAATATCGTGGCGATCCAAGCACCGTGCATCCTCAAAGCCGTCTCCCGGTGTGTTCCCACTGGCCTGCGCGAATCGCCTAGCACAAGTCGCCATGGTCCTCGCTGAGTCGTAATGCGACGGACGTGGTCTAGTATCGTGGCGATCCAATCACCGCGTGGTCGGGAAGGTAGTTTGCTTGTCCCGTTCGGTGCATACGGGTACATATAGGGGGACGGAGGGGGGTATGCATGATTCGTGAATCGCCTAGCACATGTGGCATTGGCTTTCGTTAAGCAACGACGCAAGTGTTGCGATGAGACGATTGCTGACGCTTCAATGTCATGGCGATCCAAGCACTGTGCTACCTCGAAGCTATCCCCTGGTATGGTCCCACTGGCCTGCGCGATGCGCGAATCGCCTAGCACACGATGCCATGATCCTCGCTGAGTCGTAATACGATGGACGTGGTCTAGTGTCGTGGTGATCCAAGCACCGCATGGGCAGGAAGGTAGTTTCTTGTCCCGTTCCGTGCATACGGGTGCATACAGGGGGATGGTGGGGCGCATGCGTGATACGCGAATCACCCAGCACATATGGCATTGGCTTTTGTTAAGCAACGACACGAGCATTGCGATGAGACGATTGCAAATGCTTCAATGTCATGGCGATCCAAGCACCGTGCTGCTTGGAAGCTGTCCCTTGGTGTGTTCCTACTGGCCTACGCGATGTGCGAATCGCCTAGCACACAATGCCATAGTCCTTGCTGAGTCGTAATGCGATGGACGTGGTCTAGTGTTGTGGCGATCCAAGCAATGCGTGGGCAGGAAGGTAGTTTGCTTGTCCCGTTCTGTGCATACGGGTGCATACAGGGGGACGGTGGGGGGCATACGTGATGCGTGAATTGCCTAGCACATTTGGCATTGGCTTTCATTAAGCAACGACGCAAGCGTTGCGATGAGACGATTGCTGATGCTTCAATGTCGTGGCGATCCAAGCACTGTGCTGCCTCGAAGCCGTCCCTCGATGTGTTCCCACTGGCCTCGCGATGCGCGAATCACCTAGTATGAGGCCTAACCCCGAATAATGTGTTACCTCAATTTACGTGCCTTAGACCTAGAATCATATGACTGATCTTGGATTGTGTGCCCTGTCTTGGTTTTTGTGTATGCTTCGTCATACGTGCCTTGACTTAGAATCGTGTGCCCTAATCCTCGATGTACTGTATACCTAGATATACGTGTCATGACCTTGAATTACGTGCGAGACCTAGATTTGCGTGGCTTGACCTAGATTTGCATGGCTTGACCTAGGTTTAAGAATTGTATTCGTTTTGTGTGCCTTGCATTGAATTACGTGCATTCATTTAGGGTTGTGTGCATTTATTTGGAAAATGTGCGTTCATCTCGTAGTTCGTGTTCTACCTTGTAGTGCGTGCCCTATACCTAGGAAAGCATGCCCTCACGCTAAACAAGAAAGCATCTTACACGAAGCACTAGGTCATTAATTAATTCTACAAAATCCACTAACTATTATTAAATTACTAATTCAACCCACTAGAAGACAAAATCTCACAAAAAGCTAGACATTCCTTATTCTTTATTCCTTATTCTTTTTGTACTTTCAAGACACAATTAAATAATGATCAAAAGTTGACAAAATTAAGCATTTTTATTAGCCTTGGCCGACCACTAAGTGGTGTTTTGCATGCTTACTCAATTCAAATTGATTCTAGACAACTTATGACAATCCTATGACACAAATGCATATAAAAATTGATCAAAACCTCCTCAAATCTCCACCATACTCGACCAACTCTTCTTTGCCCATGCTAGGAATTTCAAATATGCACTTGAAGACACAAAAATCAGGAATTTTAGAAGCCCAAGGCTGACCACTTGCATGAAGAAGTGGAAAAGCTTCACTCTTTGTCATTTCTCTCATTTTTCCTCACACTTCTCTCTCTCCCTCTCATTCTTCTCTCTCTCTCTCGGCCTTGGCTGAATCTATTCACCTCTTAGCTCATCTTCATCATCATATGGTTAATCAAGACAAGCCACAAGAAAAGTAACTCAACCAAGGTAGCTAGGTTGCAAGAAGACTCACAAGCAAGCTTTTGACTCACCATTTTCGGCCTAGGTAAGTTTCTTGGCTTCCATTTCTTTTCTTCTTGTCCTAACCACATGCATGTACTAAGAGCTTGGCCACTAAGCTAGGAAAAATAGAGAAAATTGAGTTGGAATCTCAGCTAAGCAAGGAAGAAGAAGAATTTGAGCTTCATCAAAGTTTTGTGCATCTTCTTGTTGATTTGCTAAGGTGAGGGCTAAAACCTTTTGAAAATCCTTCAAAAATCCACATGCATGCTCTTAAATGTATGTCTTTGCTTCTGTACTTGAGTTATATGTGTGTTCATAAGCTTGTACAACCATGCATGGCAAGGTTTTGGCTTGAAAATGATGATAGGTGAAATCGGATTGTGTGACAGCTCTCTGACTTTTTGTTTCGAGGTGAGTTTGGCTAGGCACATGATGTTGAAAATGCATGAAAATTGGTAGATAACTAGTTTTTCCAGTTTTGAACATTTTTCATAGAAATAGGACAAAGCTAATTTCGACTCTAAGGTCCTCAAAATGGCAAATCATTAAAATGTGTCCAAATCTGGAAATCTGGAAAAACGAAGCAGGTTTTGGCAGATGCACTGACCTTGTAGAACGAACCAGATTTAACTTAGTAAATGATGTCCAAAATGCATGCAATTTGGTGTGCTACTAGATGTTTTAGTTCTGGACATTTTTGTCAAAAATGGACTAGGGCTAAATCTGACCCTAAGGACCTCAAAAACGTCAATTATTGAAATGTGTGCAAATCTGGACAATTTTGTGCTATCCCACTGTTTCGGCTATAACTATTGATCCCGAACTCCAAATGATGCAAGGTTTGTTTCTGATTTTAGTTAACTTCTTAAGCTTTAATTTGACATCTTATTCACTGGAATTGGAGATTGTTTGCTTGTCTTAATGATTGTGGGAAAACAGCCTATTGCAGTGAGGGTTTCACTTGGTTATATGCTTAGAAAATTTGTTGTAACTTCTCTTGTGATATTAAATGCTTGGGTTTGTGGTGTTGGGATGTTGTGTGGACTGTTTTGAGTACTTGAGGATGTTTGAATTAAATGATGCATGACTTGAGATCGATTTTGAGTTGACTTGGGGCTTAATCGCACGGGTAAGCACGAAATGGAAACCCTAACGACTAGATAGGCTTGCTAAGTGTTGATCATTTGGATATTGTGTGGAATTATATGCTTAGTAGGCTGCCCGTAGATGCCCTTATAACCCTAAATGTGATTTTGATCATTGCATGTTGGCAAATAGGCCCTTCTTGCATTCGAGCCCACGTAGATGTTGTTGCATGTTGAATAATCTTAATATTTGATCACGTGGACATTGAAATGAGTTATATGACTTGATTTACATGTGTTACATGGCTGCCCGTTTAATGTTCATATAACTCCATATGCTTTTCAAGTGAAATTACTTGTCTATTCATGCCTCACTTGTTTACTTGTCAATGTGCAATCTTATGACTGTCTGGGGGAAACCTACTTTGTTGTCCTCCTAATGTGATATATTAAATGTCATAAATGTGCATTGCATACAAGGTTGCAACCTTTCATTCTGGCATGGTAGCAATCAAGCACACCGGGCGGCATCGGGCTTGCCGGTGCACCCGTGACTACCATGGTACCAATTCCCTCTCTTGCTTGGGGGCTAGACTTCCTCGGAGAGTTGGGTTGTAGGATTTTGGGGTACATCCGGAGTACACCCACTTGGCGTGTTAAGGGGATGATTTGAAATCGGCCGCAACAACTGAGAGCAAAAGCTCACTGTATCCTTCTTCTATATGTGTAAGTACTCTTGCTTGGTTCCTAGAGAACCTTGGGGAGGAAAGACTGGTAATTGTGTTCCTTTACTTTATATTATTGTTATATACTTAATTGTGTTATATTCATGCTTGCAAAAGAATTTTCATAAGTTGAATTGGAAAATGAGTTTCAAAACCTATTTCTCGTTCCCCCTCGCTGAGTTCATAAGGACTCACCCTCTTTTATCATCTCAAGTGAAGAAGATCAAGAACAGGTACCTGAGGACGATGTGCCTAACGATGATTCCTTGGAGTGATTGCCTGTCCTATGTGCTTTGCGTGATTATGGCTGTTTGTGAACTATGCTACTTGAAGACTATTTCTTTTTATGTTGCTTGATGTGTAATGTAAATGACCCCGTTATAATTTGGGTCTAATTTTGGCTTGTACTGATTGTAGCCGGACGAACTCTTTATTTGGTTGTTTACTTTCGTCATTTCATTAGTAGTTATCGTAGGCGTTTGAACCGCTAGGTGAAGAAATAAATAATATAACTCTACTTAATCTCACCTAGTGATCATGCACAAGCTAAAGGATAATAGGTACTTGCATGATAGGAAATTGACAAATAAACAGGACATAGTTATCATGTTAGACTTATTAACCAAACGAGACTTTCAAGATAAACTAGTAGGCAAATCGGTTGGTGACAAAATAGGAGTCCTTAATGGAATTGGATTAATGATTGGAATAATTGAGGCATTTAGAAATTAGGTCAAACTAAGGAGCCAATTACAACCGTTATGCTGCCGATTTTCCAGAAAATTTTGGAGTTCCAAGCTAACGTTAAACGTTAAACCTTAATGAACGATTAAGTACATGAAATGATATGAACGTTTAGATCACACCCTAGTCTAACCTCTATAGGTTGGCTTGGGGCATGACACCAAGCACACGACGCCATGGCCCTTGCTGAGTCGTAATACGACGGACGTGGCATAGTATCGTGGCGATCCAAGCACTGCGTGGGCAGAAAGGTAGTTGACTTGTCCCGTTCCGTGCATACGGGTGCATACAGGGGGACGGTGGGGGGCATGCATGATGCACGAATCACCTAGCACAAGTGGCATTTGCTTTCGTTACGCAACGATGCGAGCGTTGCGATAAGACGATGGTTGATGCTTCAATGTTGTGGCGATCCAAGCACCGTGCGGCCTCGAAGCTGTCCCCCGGTTGTTTCTGATGAGCCTGTGTGATTCGTGAATCACCTAGCACACGACGCCATGGTCCTCACTGAGTCATAATACAATGGACGTGGTCTAGTATCGTGGCAATCCAAGCACCACGTGGGTAGGAAGGTAGGTTCCTTGTCCCATTCCATGCATGCGGGTGCATACAGGGGGACGGTGAGAGGCATGCATGATGCGCGAATCGCCTAGCACATGAGGCATTGGCTTTCATTAAGCAACGACGCGAGCGTTGTGATGAGACGATTACTGATGCTTCAATGTCTTGGCGATTCAAGCACTGTGCGGCCTCGAAGCTGTCCCCCAGTGTGTTCCTACTGGCCTGCGGGATACGCGAATCGCCTAGCACACGACGCTATGGTCCTCGCTGAGTCGTAATGCGATAGACGTGTTCTAGTGTCGTGGCGATCCAAGAACTGCGTGGGCAGGAAGGTAGTTTACTTGTCCCGTTCCGTGCATACGAGTCCATACAGGGGGATGGTGGGGGGCATACATGATGCACGAATCGCCTAGCACATGTGGCATTGGCTTTCGTTAAGCAACAACGCGAGCGTACGATGAGACGATTGTTGATGCTTTAATGTTGTGGCGATCTAAGCACCGTGCTGCCTCGAAGTCGTCCCCTGGTGTGTTCCCACTAGCCTACGCGATGCGCGAATCGCCTAGCACACGACGCTATGGTCCTCGCTGAGTCATAATGCGTCGGATGTGGTCTAGTGTCGTGGCGATCCAAGCACCGCGTGGGCAGGAAGTCCGCTTTCGGTTGATACCTCAGTTGCGTGCAATCAGTGCATGGTCGGGCACCACGAAGTAGGCCCTTAAGCTTGCGACATGCGGCCTGGTAATGCACCTCGTGCTGTTCCCATCCCGTGTCCCTCAGAAATTCTTCATGCCTAGCGGTGCATGCTCGGGCCATCTCTCCAGTTCCGTTCCCCTGAAGGGCTTCGTTTGCCTAGGCGGTGGGGCAGTTACCGGTTTGGTGGTCTAGGCATAGCGAATGTAATAGCGTGTGAGTGGTGGTCAGCTTGTGTGGGTCAGATGGATCCCTGCTTGAGCAGCGTCGTCCACCCCTGCTTGCCTCTTCATTCGCGGGCCAAGTGCTTACGTTGCCTCGGTCGGTAGGTCGATTTCCTGTGTTGTGGTCCTACAAAAAAGGCAGTCTAAAGTCACATCGTCCATCTTTTGCCTTGCGTCTGCCTCCATGGACGATGTGGGGCGAACCCCTAAACACATCCTGTGTTCCACACTGCTCACTCTAACAAGTATGGCACACGTGGCCCGTACGACATCGCTCGATCTCTCGGATGCGGCACACCATGATGGTATAGGGTCCTTGGCCTCTGGTGCCCGCATGTGGCCCGCATGCCGCACGAAGGAGCGTGAATGAGGCGCCCATGCCACACGATGGTCCGCGCATGGGGTGCCCATGCCGCTCGATGGTGCGAGCATCGGGTGCGTATGCCGCACGATGGTGCATGCATGTGGCCTGCATGCCATAAGAAGGTGTACAAATTTGGCGCCCATGCCGCACGATGGTGCGCGTATGGGGCGCCCATGCCGCACAAAGGTACTCGCATAGGGAGCCCGTGCAGCCCGATTGTACGCGTGCATGGGGCGCTCGTGCTGCACGAAGGTGCGTGCATGCGGCATGATGGTGCGCGCATGTGACCTGCATGTCGCATGATGGCGTGCGCATGGGGCGCCCATACCGCACGATGGTCTGCACATACCGCACGTGGTGGTGCACACATGCCGCACAATGGTGCAAACATAGGGCACGCATGCCGCAGGATGGTTCGCACATTGAGCACCCATGCCGCACGATGGTGCGCGCATAGGGCGCGCATATCTCATGAAGGTGCGCTCATGGGGTGCCCATGCCGCACAATGGTGCGTGCATGTGGCCCGCATGACGCATGAAGGTGCTCGCATGGGGCGACCGTACCGCATGATGGTGCACGCAAGTGGCACGCTCAGGGCACTGTTGGGGCACGGCTAGGTCACTATGGGGGTACACTTTGGGGACGATGGTAGATTTTGGGGGACGGCTTTGGCACTACTAAGGGACGTTGGGCACGAGGGGCAATGTTAAACATCTGGGGTTATTGGGCATGCGGAATGTATTATGACACGAATGTAGACATTGATATTATTTTACAAGTGGTTTCCGAATCTACGAAGTTATCTTAACCTTTGCCTTGTCTGACAAACAGTTCGTCATATTTGTGAGGCGAAATAGATTAATCGATTTTCCAATCCATCCAAAAACAATTTTAACGCCAAGTATCATGTAAACAAATTAATTTATGAATTAATATAAGTTTTCCTGAATTTTTTAGTATTTTTCTAATTTTTCCGTATTTTTCGTAATTTTTAAATATTAAAAATTAATTTTCTGAAAAAAATATTTTTGACTATCATTTGACAAATTAATGTATGACTTAATATAATTTTTTCTGAATTTTAATATAATTTTTTCTGAATTTTTCCTATTTTTTCGGATTTTTCCCTATTTTTCGCAATTATTAAATATTAAAAAATATTTTTTTCAAAAAAAATAATTTTGAAGCATTTGGATATCTTATGCTATTAATGAGGAGCAAGTTGAGTATGAAGATCATGCCATATGGGGCCTTTTATAGTGTAAAACACCTAGTATGAATCTCAGGTAAAATGTACGCTACTGCTGTCACTTGGGTTTTTGCATCTAAATGTACTATAGGGGGGTGTGGTGTCAAGATGGCTAATGATGAATGTGGTGGCTTCCCTAGCCCCTCATTATCCATCTTGGTGCCGTAACACCGTCGATATAATTCGGATGGCTAATGAGGGGGTGAGTGGTTGCCCAAGCACAAAACTAGCCATCCCCATGCCGCCGACTAGGTGCACATTGGGGGACATTCCCGTCATAGTGGATGTGCGCGGCCATGGTCTAGTGTCGTGGCGATCCAAGTACCGCATGGGCTTGGGTGGCTCTTGGGGGACGGTGGGGGCAAGTGTGATGTGCGAATCACCTTGCACATGTGGCATTGGCTTTCGTTAAGCAACGACGCGAGCGTTGCGGTGAGACGATTGCTAATGCTTCAATGTCGTGGTGATCCAAGCACCATGCGGCCTTGAAGCCGTCCCCCGGTGGGTTCTGACATGCTAGTGTCACGCCCCAACCCGACCTATAGAGGTTAGACTAGGGAGTGATCTAAACATTCAAGTCCTTTCACGTACTTAATCGTTCAAGAAGGTTTAACACTTAACGTTTAGCCTAAACTCCACAAATTTTTTGAAAAACTGGCAGCATAACGGTTGTAATTGGGGCTCTTTAGTTTGACCTAATTTCTAAAACACCTCAAAACCTTTAATCATTGATTCAATTCCAACTAAAATTTTCTATTTTGTTATCAATATGTACACTTACTAATTTATCTCGATAGTCTCGTTTGATTGACTAGCCTAGCATGATAACTATGTCCCGGTTATTTGCCCGTTCCTATCTTGCAAGTACTTATTATCCCTTAGGTTACGCATAAACACCTAAGTGAAATTAGATAGAGTTTTATTATATGTTTCTTCACCTAGTGGTTTAAACACCTATGATAACTACTAATTAAGATAATGAAAGCAAACAACCAATAAAGAGTTCATCTGGTTATAATCAGTACAAGCCAAAATTTGACCCAAATTACAACGGGGTCATTTACATCAACAAAATAAATAGTCTACCATCAAACACAACATCCCTAATAACATCCATGTTCACAAAAGCACACAATGCACATAGTCATTCCAAAGGTTCATCAAATATCACATTTTCTTCGGGTACCTGTTCCAAATCTGCTTCACCTGTGACAAAAAAAGAGGGTGAGTCCTTATGAACTCAGCAAGGGGAAACGAGAGATAACATTTGAAATCATTTTCCGGTTAAACTTTATGAAAACTCCTTTGAAAACATGTCAAACAGAATAAGTAAGCTCATAATATAGCATATATATGTAAGTGAACACATTTACCCGTCTTTCCTCCCCGAGGTCCTCTAGGGACCAAGCGAAAGTACTTAAACGCATAGTAAAAAGGATACGGTTGATACGTACAGGACTCTAGAGGTAGCTCATACGGGCTCAAGAGGTAGCTCCCACCACATTTAGGTGTAGCACTTTTTCCCGCATAGCACTTACTTCCTGCCGTTCAACTTCATTTTCAGTAACAGTTGTTGTGGCCGGCTTCAGTCATCCGCTTTTCACGCCAAATGGGTGTACTCCGGATGTACCCCGAAATCCTACAACCCAACTCTCCGAGGAAGTCTAGCCTCCAAGCGAGAAAATGAATTGGACAATAGTAGTCACGGTTGTACCGGCAAGCCCGATGCCGCCCGGTGTGTGTGAACGCTACCACGCCAGAATGAAAGGTTGCAACCTTATATGCAATGCACATTTATGACATTTAATATATCACATTAGGAGGACAACAAAGTAGGTTGCCTCCGGACAGTCATAAGATTGCACATTGACAAGTAAACAAGCGAGGCACGATAAGACAAGTAATTTCACTTGAAAGGCATATAGAGTTATATGAACATTAAACGGGCAGCCATGTAACGCACGTAAATCAAGTCATATAACTCATTTCAACGTTCACGTAATCAAATAATAAGATTATTCAACATGCAACAACATCTACGTGGGTTTGGATGCAAGAAAGGCCTATTTGTCAACATACAACGATCAAAATCACATTTAGGGCTACAAGGGAAATTATGGGCAACCTACTAAACATATAATTACACACAATATCCCAAGGATCAACACTTAGCAAGTTTACCTAGTCACTAGGGTTTCCATTTTGTGCTTACCCGTGCGATTAAGACCCAAGTCAACTCAAAATCAATCTCAATCCATGCATCAATTAGTTCAATCATCCTTAAGTATTCAAAACAGTCCACACAACATCCCAATGCCACAATCCCAAGCATTTAATTCAACAAGAGAAGTTACAACAATTTTTCTAAGCATAACACTAAGTGAAACCCTCACTGCAATGGGCTGTATTATCACAATCATTAATACAAGTAAACAATCTCCAATTCCAGTGAATAAGATTTCAAATTAAAGCTTAAGAATTGAACTAAATTCAGAAACAAACCTCGCATCATTTGGGGTTCGGGTTCAATAGTTATAGCCAAAACAGTGGGATTGCACAAAACTGTCTAGATTTGCACACATTTCAATACTAGTCGTTTTTGAGGTCCTTAGAGTCCGATTTAGCCTTAGTCCATTTCTGACAAAAATGTCCAGAACTGAAAAACCTAGCATCAAACCAAATTTCATTCATTTTGGATATCATTTACTAAGTCATAACTGGTTTGTTTTAAAAGGTCAGTGCATCTGCCAAAACCTGCTTCATTTTTTCCAGACTTCCAGATTTGGACACATTTTAATGATATGCCATTTTGAAGACCTTAGAGTCAAAATTAGCTTTGGCCTATTTCTGCGACAAATGTTCAAAACTGGAAAAACTAGTTACTTAACAATTTTCATGCATTTTCAACATCATTTGCCTAGCCAAACGCACCTCACAACAACAAGACAGAGAGCTGTCACAAAACCTGATTTCATCTATCATCACCTTCAAGCCAAAATCTTGCCATGCATTGTTGTAAAAGCTTATAAACACACATATATCTCAAGTACTGAAGCAAAGACACATTTAAGAGCATGCATGTGGATTTTTGAAAGATTTTCAAGAAGTTTTAGCCCTCACCTTAGCAAATCAACAAGAAGATGCACAAAACTTTGATGAAGCACAAATTTGGTCTTCTTCCTTGCTTAGCCGAGACACCACCCGATTTCTCTCTATTTTTCCTAGCTTAGTGACCAAGTTCTTAGTAGGTGCATGTGGTTAGAACAAGAAGAAAAGAAATGGAAGCTAGCAAACTCACCAAGGCCGAAATGGTTGTTCAAAAAGCTTGCATGTGTGATTCTTGCAACTTAGCTCGTTTGGTCGAGTTCTCTACCTTCTCGCTTGCCTTGATGCACCATGGAATGATGAAGATGAGCTATGGTAAGATGAAACTCAGCCAAGGCCGAGAGAGAGAGAAGAATGAGAGGGAGAGAGAGAAATGTGAGGAGAATGAGAGAAAATGACAAAGAATGAAGGCCTTGCAATTAATGAAGCATGTTCGGCCTTGGGCATCCAAAAAAAATCAGGTTTGTGTCTTCAAGAAGCTTGATTTTTGAATCACCTAGCATGGGCAAGGAGCCTTGTCGATATTTGGAAGCTTTTGGGACGTCTTTGAGGTAATTTTTTATGCATTTGTGTTATAACTTGTCATAGCATTGTCTAGAATTAACTTTGAATTGAGCAAGGAAGCATAAAAGCCCATGTGGTGGTCAGCCAAGGCATCTAAAAATCTGATTTTTTGTCACCTTTTGAGCATTATTTAATTGTGTGTTGAAAGTGCAAAAAGAATAAGGAATAAAGAATAAGGAATGTCTAGTTTTTTGTGAGATTTTGTCTTCTAGTGAGTTGATTTAGGATTATAATATTGATAGTGGAGTTTGTAGGATTAATTAATGACCTAGTGCTTCATGTAAGATGCTTTCTTGATTAGCGTGAGGGCACACTTTCCTAGTTCTAGGGCATGCACTACGAGGTAGGATACGAACTACGAGACAAATGCACATATTTTCAAGTAATTGCACGCAAGCCTAAATAAATGCACATAATTCAATGCAAGGCACGTAAAAAGAGACATGACTCTTAAACCTAGGTCAAAGCACGCAATTCGAGGTTAAGGCACACGAAATGAGTAGACGCACGCAAAATGAAGTAACACGCGTTATTTAGGGTCGGGCCTCACACTTGTGCGATGCGCTAATTGCGTAGCACACTACGCCATGGTCCTCGTTGAGTCGTAATGCGACGGTCGTGGTCTAGTGTCGTGGCGATCCAAGCACCGCATGGGTAGGAAGGTAGTTTGCTTTTCCCGTTCTGTTCATATGGAGGGACGGTGGGGGGCATGTGTGATGCGCGAATCGCCTAGCACATGTGGCATTGGCTTTCGTTAAGCAACGTTGCGAGCTTTGCGATGAGACGATTGCTGATGCTTCAATGTCGTGGCAATCCAAGCACTATGTGGCCTTGAAGTTGTCCCCCGGTTGGTTCTGACAGGCATGTACGATGCGCGAATCGCCAAGCACACGATGCTATGGTTCTCGCTGTGTCGTAATGCGGCGGACTTGGTCTAGTTTCATGGCGATCAAGCACTGCGTGGGCAGGAAGGTAGTTTTCTTGTCCTGTTCCGTGCATACAGGGGGACGGTGGGGGGCATACGTGATGCGCGAATCGCCTAGCACATGTAGCATTGGCTTTCGTTAAGCAACGACGCGAGCGTTGCGATGAGATGATTGTTGATGCTTCAATGTCATGGCGATCCAAGCACTATGCGGCCTTGAAAACGTCCCCCGGTTGGTTTTGATGGGCCTTTGCGATGCGTGAATCACCTAGCACATGACGCCATGGTCCTCGCTAAGACATAATGCGACGGACGTGGTCTAGTGCTATGGCAATCCAAGCACCGCGTGGGCAGGAAGGTTGTTTGCTTGTCCTGTTCCGCGCATACGGGTGCATAAAGGGGGACGGTGGAGGGCATGCGTGATGCGCGAATCTCCTAGCACATGTGGCGTTGGCTTTCGTTAAGCAACAACGTGAGCATTGCAATGAGATGATTGCTGATGCTTCAATGTTGTGGCAATCCAAGCACCTTGCAGCCTTGAAACTGTCTGCCGGTCATTTTCGACGGGCCTGTGTGATGCGCGAATCGCCTAGCACACGACACCATGGTCCTCGTTGAGTCGTAATGCGACAGATGTGGTCTAGTGTCGTGGCAATCCAAGCACCGCGTGGGTAGGAAAGTAGTTTGTTTATCTCGTTCCATGCATACGGGTGAATACAGGGGGACGGTGGAGGGCATGCGTGATGCGCGAAACGCCTATCACATGTGGCATAGACTTACATTAAGCAATGACGCGAGCATTGCGATGAGACGATTGCTGATGCTTCAATATCGTGGTGATCCAAGCACCGTGCGGCCTCGAAGCCGTCCCTCGGTGTGTTCCTACTGGCATGCACGATCCGCGAATCGCCTAGCATACGACGTTATGGTCCTCGCTGAGTCATAATGCGACGGATGTGGTCTAGTGTCGTGGCTATCCAAGCACCGCGTGGGCAGGAAAGTAGTTTGCTTGTCCAGTTCTGTGCATACGGGTGCATACAGGGGGACGGTGGGGGGCATGCGTGATGCGCGAATCACCTAGTACATGTGGCATTAGCTTTCGTTAAGTAACGACGTGAGCATTGCGATGAGACGATTGCTGATGTTTCAATGTCGTGGTAATCCAAGCACCGTGCTGCATCGAAGCCGTCGTTCGGTGTGTTAGCACTGGCTTACGTGATGCATGAATCGCCTAGCATATGACGCCATGGTCCTCGGTGAGTCGTAATGCAACGCACGTGGTCTAGTGTCGTGGCGATCCAAGCACCGCGTGGGCAGGAAGGTAGTTTGCTTGTCCCGTTCCATGCATACGGGTGTATACAGGGGGACGGTGGGGGTCATGCATGATGTGCGAATCACCTAGCACATGTGGCATTGGCTTTCGTTAAGCAACAATGCGAGTGTTGCAATGAGACGATTGCTGATACTTCAATGTTGTGGCGATCAAAATACCGTGCGGCCTCGAAGCCGTCCCCCGGTTTGTTCCCATTGGCCTGCGCGATGCACGAATCACCTAGCACACGACGCCATGGTCCTCGCTGAGTCGTAATGTGACGGACGTAGTCTAGTGTCGTGGCGATCCAAGCACCGCGTGAGCAGGAAGTCCGCTTTCGGTTGGTACCTCTGTTGCGTGCAATTGGTGCATGTTCAGGCACCACGAAGTTGGCCCTTAAGCTTGCGATATGTGGCCTGGTCATGCACCTCATACTGTAACCATCCCATGTCCCTCAGAAATTCTTCGTGCCTAGCGGTTCGTGCTCGTGCCATCTCGCCAGTTTCGTTCACCTGAAGGGCTTCGTTTGCCTAGACGGTGGGGTAGTTACTGGCTTGGTGGTCTGGGCATAGCGAACGTGATAGCACGTGAGTGGTGGTCAGCATGTGTGGGTCGGTTAGATCCCCTCTTGAGTAGTGACGTCTGCCCCTACTTGCCTTTTCATTCGCGGGTCGAGTGCTTATGTTGCCTCGGTCGGTAGGTTGGTTTCCTGTGTTGCGTACCTACAAAGAAGGCAGTCTAAAGTCATATCGTCCATCTTTTGCCTTGCGTCTGCCTCCGTGGATGACATAGGATGAACCCCTAAGCACGTCCCATGTTCGACGCTGCTCACTCTAACAAGTGCGGCACACTTGGCCCGTGGGGGCGTCGCTTGATCTCTCGGATATGTCACACTATGACGGTATAGGGTCCGTGGACTCTCTTTGCCCGAAAATAGCGTTCGTCGCTAATCACATACGACGGTCGTGCGCTCGTCTCGAGCCCTCGACCCTTAGGGGACGATGTGCCTCGTACGACGTCGGCATCGGTGAGGAATGCTACCTGGCTGATCCTGCCA
>CM075765.1:67151746-67159246 GCA_037974665.1 Ehretia macrophylla
CGAAGATGCGCGCATGGGGTACCCATGCCGCACGATGGTACGCACATGGGACGCCCATGCCGGACGAAGATACCCTCATAGAGCGCCCATGCCACACGATGGTGCGCCCATGCCGCTCGATAGTGAGCGCATCGGGTGCGCATACCGCACGATGGTGCACACATATGGCCCGCACGCCGGACGATGGTACACGCATTGGGCGCCCATGCCGCATGATGGTGCGCGCATGGGGCCCGCATGCCGCACTAAGGTAAGCGCATAGGGCACCCATGCCACACGAAGGTGCGCGCATGGGGCTCCCATGCCACACGATAGTGCGCTCATCGGGCGCGCATGCCACATAATGGTGCCCGTATGCCGCATGAAGGTGCGCTCATGGTGCGCCCATGCCACACGATGGTGCTCACATTGGGCGCACTTGCCGCAAGATGGTGCGAGCATGGGGCGCCTATGCTGCACGATGGTGCGTACATGCCGCACGAAGGTGCGTGCATGGGGCGTCCATGCCGCACGATACTGTAGACATCGGGTGCGCATGCTGCACGAGGGTGCACGCATGTGGCCCGCATACCGCACGAAGGTACACGCAAGGGGCGCTCGTGCTGCACGATGGTACGTGTAATTGGCGCTTGCGGGGCGCTCAAAGGGTAGACTTGGGGGACGATGGGGGATGTTGTGGGACGGCTTTGGCACTACTAAGGGACGTTGGGCACGACGGGCAATGTTAAGCATTCGGGGGTATTGGGTCTGCATAATGTATTATGACACGAATGTGGACATTGATATTCTTTTACAAGTGGTTTCCGAATCTACGAAGTAGTCTTAACCTTTGCCTTGTCCGACAAACAGTTCGTCACATTTGTGAGGCGAAATAGATTAATCAGTTTCGTAATCCATCCAAAAAAAATTTTAATGCCAAATATCATTTAAAAAAAAATAATTTATGAATTAATATAAATTTTCCTGAATTTTCTAGTATTTTTTTCTGATTTTCCCTATTTTTTTATAATTTTTAAATATTAAAAATTAATTTTCTGGAAAAAATATTTTTTAATATCATTTAACAAATTAATGTATGAATTAATATAATTTTTTATGAATTTTTTACTATTTTTTTTTATTTTTCCTTATTTTTTGCAATTATTAAATATTAAAAAATATTTTTTTCAAAAAAAATAATTTTGAAGCATTTGGATATCATATGCTATCAATAAGGAGCAAGTTGGGTACGAAGATCATGTCATATGGGGCCTTTTATAGTGTAAAACACCCATTATGAATCTCTGGCAAAATAGCTGTTACTTGGGTTTTTGCATCTAAATGTACTATAGGGGGGTATGTGGTGTCAAGCCTCCTGGTTAAGGTCCATGCGGGGGGAAGTTGTAGGCACTCCGTGGCACATTGTGGGCTATATCGTGGGCTATATCGTGGTCTATATTGTGGGCGGGAATGCCTACCGAGTGAATCACGCCGAGGTATTGCATTGTATACCCGTGCGTTGGGGTCGTGCCACCCCCACCCCTCGTCCCCCGTCATGTCCCTCGGCGCGGCACCAAGATGGCTAATGAGGAACGTGGTGGCTTCCCTAGCCCCTCATTATCCACCTAGGTGTCATAACACCGTCGACGTCATTGGGATGGCTAATGAGGGGGAGAGTAGTTGCGCAAGTACAAAATGAGCCATCCCCGTGCCGCTGGCTAGGTACACGTTGGGGGACATTCCCATCCCCCAACGTGTTATTGGGCCTGTGCGATGCGCGAATCGCCTAGCACACGATGCCATGGCCGTTGTCGAGTGGATGCGCATGGCCATGGTCGAGTGTCGTGGCGATCCAAGCACCGCATGGGCTTGGGAGGCTCTTGGGGGATGGTAAGGGTAAGCGTGATGCACGAATCGCCTAGACCACGCGGCATTGGCTTTCGTTAAGTAACAATGCGAGCTTTGCGATGAGACGATTGTTGATACTTCAATGTCGTGGTGATCGAAGCACCATGTGGCCTTGAAGCCATCCCCCGGTTGGTTCTGACAGGCCTATACGATACGCAAATCGCCTAGCACACGACGCCATGGTCCTCGCTGAGTCGTAATTTGACGGACGTGGTCTGGTGTCGTGGCGATCCAAGTACCGCGTGGGTAGGAAAGTAGTTTGCCTGTCCCGTTCTATGCATACAGGGGGACGGTGGGAGGCATACGTGATGCGCGAATCTCCTAGTACATGTGGCATTAGCTTTCGTTAAGCAACGGCGCGAGCGTTGCGAGGAGACGATTCCTGATACTTCAATGTCGTGGCGATCCAAATACTATGCGGCCTTGAAGTCGTCCTGCGGTTGGTTCTGATGGGCCTGTGCAATAACCGAATTGCCTAGCACACGATGCCATGGTCCTCGCTGAGTCGTAATGCGACGGACGTGGTCTAGTGTCATGGTGATCCAAGTACCGCGTGGTCAGGAAAGTAGTTTGCTTGTCCCGTTCCGTGCATACGGGTGCATACAGGGGGACGCTGGGGGGCATGCGTGATGCGCGAATCGCCTAGCACATGTGGCGTTGGCTTTCATTAAGCAACGACATGAGCATTGCGATGAGACAATTGCTGATGCTTCAATGTTGTGGCGATCCAAGCACCATGCGGCCTAGAAGCTATCCCCCAATTGTTTTCGACGGCCTGTGCAATGCGCGATTAGCCTAGCACACGACGCCATGGTCCTTGCTGAGTTGTAATGCGACGGACGTGGTCTAGTGTCGTGGCGATCCAAGTACCGCGTGGGCAGGAAGGTAGTTTGCTTGTCTCGTTCCGTGCATACGGGTGCATACATGGGGATACTGGGGGGCATGCGTGATGCGCGAATCACCTAGTATATGTGGCGTTGTCTTTCGTTAAGCAACGACGTGAGTGTTACGATGAGACGATTGCTGATGCTTCAATGTTGTGGCGATCCAAGCACCATGCAGCCTAGAAGCTGTCTCCCAGTTGTTTCCGATAGGCCTGTGCGATGCGCGAATAGCCTAGCACACGACGCCATGGTCCTTGTTGAGTCGTAATACGACGGACGTGGTCTACTGTCGTGGCGATCCAAGCACAGCGTGGGCAGAAAGGTAGTTTTCTTGTCCTGTTCTGTGCATACGGGTGCATGCAGGGGGACGGTAGGCGGCATGCGTGATGCGCGAATCACATAGCACATGTGGCATTGGCTTTAGTTAAGCAACGACGAGAACGTTGCGATGAGATAATTGGTGATGCTTCAATGTGTTGGCGATCCGAGCACCGCGTGGGCAAGAATGTAGTTTGCTTCTCCCGTTCCTTGCATACGGGGTGTAATACCCGAGCCCGGAATGTGAAAATTCTTTGTTTATTATTTTGAAAATTATATTTCCTTAAATTCTTTGTGAATTAATTGTTACTTTCTTGCCGTCGCAACGTGCATTGCATTTAAGGAGCGATAGCTAGATAACGATTTCTAGTCCTCAACAAATAGTAAAACTAGTGTTTAGATTACTTAAATTTTATATTTTAAATGTTGCTAGCTTTAATTGATCTTACCTTAGCTAAAATGGCTTTAAAACGCACAAAATAGGGCCCTTTGACCAAGTTTTTAAGTTGTTGACCTAGCCCTTTGACCCTTTGACCATTTAACACTTAAATAAGCTAAAAACTAAGCAAAATAAAAAAAAACAGCAGCTGAACAGAGCAGGAGCAGGCCGTGGCTTTGAGGAGAAAAAAAAAACCTTTCAACTTCCAATCGATCAATCTTCGCGTGAGCTCGTGCGGGGTGATTTCTGAGGCAACTAGCGTTGTTTTCCTAGCGACTAGGAGTACCTGAGGTGAGGGAAGCATGTTATTTGCGCATTTATACGTTGTGTATGTTAACTTTGTCAATTTTGAGATTTATCCGTAGATCGTTATTTAAAGCGATTTGATGCTTCTAGAATGTTCTTTGGCATTTGTAGAACATGTATTTATAGCTTTGTAACATTTTCTGCGGTTAAATGTTGTGATTGCAAATTAAATTGTTAAATGAATAGTGTTTTATGAATAGTAAAACCTTGAAACGTTGAAGTTGCGCTGTTATGTTTTCTGTTGATGTAGAAATGTGCTAGGTATGCTAGAATGCTAAAATGTGTGGTTTGTTTGGGTTGCGTAGTGGAAAAAACGAGAATTATGCCTTTAGAAAAGTCGGGGTCGTTTAGGTCGACTTTAGCGTTTTCTCGTTTTGCATGTTGGCATTGCTTTGGGAAGCCATGGAAGCACTTTTGGTGCGATTATGGCGTTGGTTGGGTGTTTGGTTGATATAGTTGTAGTTCAAACGAGAAAGGGGGAAATCGGGGCTTTGCGCGAGTTTTAGGGTAAAGTAAGGTTTCGAGGTCTTTAGACGTGCCTTATGGTGACCTAGGAGGGTTGGCGAAGTCGGTTTCCAGAACTCGTGGCTCGTTTGGAAATGGTAGCGTTTTGATAGTTGGGGCCGATTTGTGTTTTTGTGTGTTTTCTTGTCTTTATGCCTATAGAATGCTTAGAATTACTTAAAATATTTGTTTGAGTTGTTTTGGATTGAATTGCTTATCAATTTCTGCTATTGCGTGCGAGAGTAACCTACTTTGTTATTCTCCCACGTGTGGCTTTATCGCTTGTTTATCGCCTTGTATCGAGTCTTGCATTGCATAGTGTCTCGCGCGTCAGTGATGGGCCTCTCTGGGTAGCCTTGGGTTGCCAGTGTTGGTTGCTCTAGCTCCGCTGCTATTCCCTTTCTCGCTTGGGTTGCCTCCCAAGGAGATTTGGGTCGTAGGTTGATAGATACTTCCGGGGTATTCCAAACTGGTGTTATAAGGTGGTTTGGGCCGGCGCGTCGTCATCGAATTCGTGTTTGAAAGTTGCTCGTGAAAAGAGTATCGTATCCTTTGAATGAGTGTTTGCAGCTTTAAATACTTGCCTTGCTTTGTTGATGGCTTTATTATATCTCTGTATGATATATGTATACATTGCTTGGCTAATTGCATTGCATACTCCTCTCATCTCCGTCCTTGAGACCAATTGTCCTCGCTGAGCAATAGTTTTTGCTCATTCCTCTCTATACTATGTTTTTACAGGAGTAGTTGAAGCAGACCTTCTCGAGGTAATAGAGGAGGAGGAGCAGGTGGAGGTGTTTCCGTGATAGCACTTCCCTGCTTTGCTGGTGGTTGGTTACCAGTTTTTGTGCGAACCTTGCTTGTTATGTATATTGCGTGGAGGTCGCTTAATTTTGAGGCTTGTAGCCTTGTATATATTTTCTAGTTTGAGGCCTCTATGGTCTTATGTTGTATAAGTTGGAAGAATGTAAAGTTGTAACTTACACTCTTGTGACTAGTAAGAAAATGCATGCTATTGGAATTGATTAGTGGCATAAATACTTGTGTAGTATGCATATCATTTTTGGCTTGGAAAGTTGGATAATAAGAAATGTATGTTTTGAAGAAAGTTGGCTTGTTTTGATTATTATATGGCTTTCGCAAGTGTTATATTGATTTTAGGGTTTTCGGATCGTCCGCGGTACAGAGGAGACTCCGTCCGTGTGTCGGGTCCGGGCTTGGCCTTTTGCGGGGTCGGGTCGGGGTGTGACACGGGGGGACGGTGGGGGGCATGCATGATGCGTGTATCGTCTAGCACATGTGGCATTCGCTTTCATTCAGCAACGACACGAGCTTTGCGATGAGATGATTGCTGATACTTCAATGTCGTGGTGATCCAAGCACCATGCAGCCTTGAAGCCGTCCCCCGGTTGGTTTCAACAGGCCTGTATGATACGTGAATCGCATAGCACACGACGCCATGCTCCTCGCTGAGTCGTAATGTGGTGGACGTGGTCTAGTGTCGTGGCGATCCAAGTACCGTGTGGGCACGAAGGTAGTTTGTTTGTCCCATTTCATGCATACGGGTGCATACAGGGGGACACTGGGGGGCATGCGTGATGCGTGAATCACCTAGCACATGTGGTGTTGTCTTTCGTTAAGCAACGACGCCAGCATTGCGATGAGACGATTGCTGATGCTTCAATGTTGTGGCGATCCAAGCACCATGCGGCCTAGAAGCTGTCCCTTGGTTGTTTTCGACGGGCTTGTGCGATGCACGAATAGCCTAGCACATGATGCCATCGTCCTCGCTGAGTCGTAATGCGACGGACGTGGTCTAGTGTCGTGGCGATCCAAGCACAGCGTGGGCAAGAAGGTAGTTTGCTTATCCCGTTCCGTGCATACGGTGCATAGAGGGGGACGGTGGAGGGCATGCGTGATGCGCGAATCACGTAGCACATGTGGCATTGGCTTTAGTTAAGCAACGACGAGAACGTTGCGATGAGATGATTGCTGATGCTTCCATGTCGTGGCGATCCAAGCACCATACGGCCTCGAAGTCGTCCCCAGGTGTATTCCCACTGGCCTGCGTGATACGCGAATCGCCGAGCATACGATGCCATGGTCCTCGTTGAGTCGTAATGCGACGGACGTGGTCTAGTGTCGTGGCGATCCAAGCACCGTGTGGGCAGGAAGGTAGTTTGCTTGTCCTGTTCAGTGCATACAGGGGGACGATTTGGGGCATGCGTGATGCGCGAATCTCCTAGCACATGTGGCATTGGCTTTTGTTAAGCAACGACGCAACCGTTGCAATGAGAAGATTACTGATGCTTCAATATCGTGGCGATCAAAGCACCGTGCGGGCTTGAAGCCGTCCCCCGGTGTGTTCCCACTAGCCTGCGCGAATCGCCTAGCACATGACGCCATGGTCTTCGTTGAGTCAGAATGCGACGGATGTGGTCTAGTGTCGAGGCGACCCAAGCACCGCGTGGGCAGGAAGGTAGTTTGCTTGTCCCGTTCTGTGCATACGGGTGCATACAGGGGGACGGTGGGGGGCATGCGTGATGCGCGAATCGCCTAGCACATGTGGCATTGGCTTTAGTTAAGTAACAACGCGAGCGTTGCGATGAGACGATTGCTGATGCTTCAATGTCGTGGCCATCCAAGCACCGTGCAGGCTCGAAGCCGTCCCCCGGTGTGTTCCCACTAGCCTGCACGATGCGCGAATCGCCTAGCACACGACGCCATGGTCCTCGCTGAGTCATAATGCGACGGACGTGATCTAGTATCATGGCGATCCAAGTACCGCATAGGCAGGAAGGTAGTTTGCTTGTCCCGTTCCGTGCATACGGGTGCATATAGGGGGACGGTGGGGGGCATGCGTGATGCGCGAATCGCCTAGCACATTTGGCATTGGCTTTCGTTAAGAAACGACGTGATCGTTACGATGAGACGATTGTTGATGCTTCAATGTCGTGGCGATCCAAGCACCGTGTTGCCTCGAAACCATCCCTCGGTGTGTTCCAACTGGCCTGCGCGATGCGCGAATCACCTAGCACACGACGCCATGGTCCTCGTTGAGTCGTAATGTGACGAATGTGGTCTAGTGTCGTGGCGATCCAAGCACCGCATGGGCAGAAGGTAGTTTGCTTGTCCCGTTCCGTGCATACGGGTACATACAAG
>CM075765.1:67166746-67219246 GCA_037974665.1 Ehretia macrophylla
CAACATTTACGTGGGACCGGGTGCAAGAATGGCCTACTTGTCAACATGTAATCATCGGAATCATATTTAGGGCTATAAGGGCAACTATGGGCAGCCTACTAATCACATAATTAAACACGATATTCATATGGTCAACACTTAGCGAGTTTACCTAGTCATTAGGGTTTCAATTCACGCTCACCCGTGCGATTAAGCCATAAGTTGTCACGTAATTAAACTCAAGCCATGCATTGATTAATTCAAACACCCTCAAACATTCAAAACAGTCCACACAACATCCAAGTGCCACAATCCCAAGCAATTAATAAAACAAGAGAAGTTACAATAATTTTTCTAAGCATATCACTAGATGGAAACCTCACTGCAAAGGTCTGTTTTCTCACAATCATTGAGACAAGCAAACAATCTCCAATTCCAGTGAACAAAATTTCAAATTAAATCTTAAGGAGTGAACTAAATTCAGAAACAAACCTCGCATCATTTGGAGTTCGGGTTCAAGAGTTATAGCCAAAACAGTGAGACTACGCAAAACTGTCCAGATCTGCACACATTTCAATACTTGTCATTTTTTAGGACCTTAGGGTCAGATTTGGCCTTAGTCCATTTATGAAAAAAATGTCCATAACTGAAAACTCTAGCAGTACACCAAATTTCATGCATTTTGGATATCATTTACTAAGTCAAAACTGGTTCGTTCTACAAGGACAGTGAATCTGCCAAAACCTGCTTCATTTTCCCAGATTTTCCAGATTTGGATACATTTTGATATTTTGCCATTTTGAGGACCTTAGATTCAAAATTAGTTTTGTCCCATTTGTATGAAAAATGCTCAGAACTGGCAAAACTAGTTACCTGCCAATTTTCACGCATTTTCAACATCATTTACCTAGGCAAAATCACCTCGAACCAACAAGACAGAAGACTGTCCCATACGCAATTTCATCTATCATCACATTCTAGCCAAATATCTTGCCATGCATGTTTACAAAAGCTCATGAACACACATATATCACAAGTACAGAAGTAAAAATAGACATTTAAAGGCATGCATGTGATTTTTTGAAAGCTTTTCAAGAAGTTTTAGCCCTCACCTTAACAAGACAACAAAGAAGAGGCACAACTCTTGATGAAGCACAATGTCGACCCTTTTTTTCCTTGCTTAGCTGAGAGACCACTTGATTTTCTCTAATTTCCTTGCTTAGTAACCATGTTCTTAGTATGTGCAAGTGGCTAGAACAAAAGAAAATGAAATGGAAGCTAATCATCTTACCTAAGCCGAAATGAAAGTGCTATGAGCTTGCGTGTGAGTTTCTTTGCTCCTAGCTTTGCTTGGTCGAGCTCCTAGTTTCTTGCATGTCTTGATGAACCATTGAGTGATGAACTTAAGCTATGGAGAGTAGAGTTTCAGCTAGGGCCGAGAGAGAGAGAAGAATGAGAGAAAGAATGAGAGAAAGAGAGAAAAAATGAAAGAAAAATGAATGGCTTGAAGGAATTGATGCATATGTCAGCCTAGGGCTTGCAAATTCAGATTTTTGTGTCTTCAAGGAGCATGTTTGAATCACCTAGTGTGGACATGGAGTTTGTGTCGAGATTGGTGGAGCTTTGGTAGAGTTTGAGTTATTTTTTTAATGCTTTGTGTCATAACTTGTCATAGAATGTTTAGGTACAAATTTTGAAATGCAAAGCTAGTTCAATATGCAATAGTGGTCGGCCAAGCTTGTGCAAGAATCTGAATTTTTGTCTTGGTTGAGCAATTTAATATTGTGTGTTTGGGATGTGCAAAAGAATAAAGAATAAAGAATAAAGAATGTCTAGCTTTTGGTGCAATTTCGTCTTTTAGTGCATTGACTTAGCATTTTAATATTAGTTAGTGGAGTTCGTAGGATTAATTAATGATATAGTGCTTCGTGTAAGATGCTTTCTTGATTAGCGTGAGGGCACACTTTCCTAGGTTTAGGGCACGCACTATGAGGTGGGCACGAACTACGAGACGAATGCATATTTTCTAAGTAAATGCACGCAACCCTAAATGAATGCACGTAATTCAATGCAAGGCACACAAAACGAAACACGATTCTTAAACCTAGGTCAAGGCAAAAAAATCTAGGTTAAGGCATACTAAATGAGGTATCGCATGTAAATCGAGGTCGGGCCTTACACGCTCGCCCGCCACCCGTTCACTGACCCGCAGTAGGGAACTCCGGTCCCCAAGGGCACGTGTCGTTGGCCAAGCCGTCACGACGGAAGTGTCGCGCCCACCGCCTTGAAGTACAATTCACATCGAGCGGCGGGTAGAATCCTTTGCAGTCGACTTAAATACGCGACGGGGTATTGTAAGTGGCAGAGTGGCCTTGCTACCACAATCCACTGAGATTCAGCCCTTTGTCACTCTGATTCGTCCCTCCCCCTTCCTCGCCTATCTCCGCCCCATCTGCAATCCAATCCCATCAACCAACATTATTTCCCCCGAACGGGCCAAGAGGTTCGACGCCCTATGCCGCTCCCCAAGTGTGTCTCCAAGTGCCTAAGTAAGTCATAAGTTGTAACTCAAGTGTCGACGCGCGAATGCCCAAGTCCGAATAACATTAGCCCAAGTTAGTTTTCCATGCTCGCTGCGTGCATAAGTGTCACCGCAAGTGTTGTAGGGTTTCGAGGCAACGATGATGCCCAATTATGCCCAAGTGCTAAGTGCTATGCTCAAATATGCCCAAGTGCTAAGTGCTATGCCCAAGGATGCCCACCCAAATGCTAAGTGCTATGCCCAAGGATGCCCAAGTACTATGCCCAAGTGCTATGCCTAAGTACTATGCTCAAGTACTAAACCCAAGTGTCGACGTCATAAGTTTTAAGTGTCGACGCGCGAATGCCCAAAGTGCTATACCCAAGTGCTATGTACTACACCCAATGATGCCCAATTGCTATGCGCTATACCCAAGTGCTATGCCCAAGTGCTATGTGCGCCCAAGTGCTATGCCCATGCCTGAGGGCTATGCCCAAGTGCTAACGGACCCTCTGCTGGCCGACCCCACTCATCGCCTCGAGTGCCCTAGTGTTAGATAGCCTATGCTTGGTTCGTAAGAGATGGCAAAAAATTTGAATCCGACCTTGTGTACTACCGGCTGCCGAGGTGCCTAACATTCTTCCCTCAGTATTTTCGGTGACTAAGGTTATGTTGCCCCTATCTTCGGCACGGCTCAGCATGTTGGTGAACGGTTGCGGCACGACTGCCCACAGTGTTGCACGACGGCACACGATTGGGCCTCGGATAGGGCACGTACTTGGGGCACGTACTTGGGGCCTCAGATGAGCCACAACTTGGCAAGCAATTGGGGCACGACTTTATAAGCAGTGGGGTTACGCATGGGGCACATGGGGTGCGCGCATGGGGCGCCCATGCTGCACGAAGGTACGCTCATGGGGTGCTTGTGCCGCACGATGGTGCTCACATGTGGCCCGCATGCTGCATGAAGGTGTGCGCATGGGGCACCCATGCGGCACGATGGTGCACGCATGCAGCACGAAGGTGCACGCATGCAGCCCACATGCCGCACTAAGGTGCTCGCATGGGGTACCCATGCCGTACGATGGTGTGCACATGTCGCACGAAGGTGCGCGCATGGGCCGCCCATGCTGCACGATGGTGTGCCTATGAGGCGCTTATGCTGCCCGATGGTGCGCGCATGCCGCACGAAGGTGCGCTCATGAGGCTCCTATGCCGCACGAAGATGAGAGCATGGGGCGCCCATGCCGTACAATAGTGTGAGCATGCCGCACGAAGGTGCGCGCATGGGATGCCCATGCCGCTCGATGGTGCGCGCATAGAGCTCTCATGCCGCACGAAGATGAGCGCATGGGGCGCCCATGCCACACGATGGTGCGAGCATGCCGCACGAAGGTGCGAGCATGGGGCGCCCATGCCACACGAAGGTGCGCGCATGAGGCGCGCATGCGGCACGATGGTGTATGCATGTGGCCCACATGCCGCACAAAGGTGCGCGTATGGGGCACCTATGCCGTATGATGGTACGTGCATGCCGCACTAAGGTACGCGTATGGGGCGCCCATGCCGCACGATGGTATGCCCATGGGGCACCTATGCCGCCCGATGGTGCGTGCATGGGGCTCCCATGCCGCACGAAGATGAGCGCATGGGGCGCCCATGCCGCACGATGGTGTGAGCATGCAGCACGAAGGTACGCGAAAGTGGCTCCCATGCCGCTCGATGGTGCGCGAATGTCGCAAGATGGTAAGCGCATGGGGCACGCATGCTGTACTTTGGTGCGTGCATGTGCCCTGCATGCCGCACGAAGTTACGCACATGGGGCGCCTATGCCGCACGAAGATGTACGCATGGGGCGCCCATGCCGCACAATGGTGCGAGCATGCCACATGAAGGTGTGCGCATGGGGCGCCCATGCGACTCAATGGTGCGCTGATGCTGCACGATAGTGCGCGCATACCCCACTCTGGTGCGCGCATATGGCCCGCATGCCGCACGAAGGTGCACCCATCTTGCTAGATGGTGCGCGCATCGGGTGCACATACCGCACTCTAGTGCGTGCATGTGGCCCGCATACCGCGCGAAGGTGTGCGCATTGGCGCCCATGCTACACGATGGTGCGCACATAGAGTGTGCATACTGCATGATAGTGTGTGCATATGGCCCACATGCCCACGAAGATATGTGTATGGGGGGCCTGTGCCGCACGATGGTGCACACATGTGGCCCGTATTCCTCACGAAGGTGTGCGCAAGGGGTACACATGCCGCACGATAGTGCACGCATGCCGCACGAAGGTGCGCAGAAGAGGTGCCCATGCTGCACGAAGGTGCGTGCATGGGGCGCGCATGCGGCATGATAGTGCATGCATGTGGCGCACATGCCGCACGAAGGTGCGCATATAAGGCACCCATGCTGTAAGATAGTGCGCGCACGCCGCACTAGGGTGTGCGTATGGGGCGCCCATGCCGCACGATGGTGTGCCCATGGGGCGCCCATATCGCCCGATGGTGCGCACATACCGCACGAAGGTGCGCGCTTGGGGCTCCCATAGAGCACAAAGATGAGCGCATGGGGCGTCCATACCGCACAATGGTGCGAGCATGCCACACGAAGGTTCGCGCATGGGGCGCCCATGCCGCTCGATGATGCACGCATGCCGCAAGATGGTACATGCATAGGGCGCGCATGCCGTACTTTGGTGCGCGCATGTGGCCTGCATGGCGCACTAAGGTACGCGCATGGGGCGCCCATGCCGCACGAAGATGCGTGCATGGGGCGCCCATGCCTCGCAATGGTGCGAGCATGCTGCACGAAGGTGCGCACATGGGGCGCCCATGCAGCTCGATGGTGCGCGCATGCCGCACGATGGTGCGAGCATGGCATGAGCATGCCGCACTCTGGTGCCCATATATGGCCCGTATGCCGCACGAAGGTGCGCCCATGGGGCACCCATGCCACTCGATGGTGCGTGCATCGGGTACGCATGCCGCACTCTAGTGCGCGCATGTGACCCGCATACCGCGCGAAGGTGTGCGCATTGGCTCCCATGCCACACGATGGTGCGCGCAAAGGGTGCGCATACTGCACGATGGTGAGCGCATGTGGCCCGCTTGCCGCACGAAGGTACACGCATGGGGCGTCCATGATGCACGAAGGTGCCCGCATGGGGCGCCCGTGCCGCCCGATGGTGAGCTCATCGGGCGCGCATGCCGCACGATGGTGCGCGCATCGGGCGCGCATGCCGCACGATGGGGCACCCATGTCCCATGATGGTGCGGACATCGGGCGAGCATGCCACTCGATAGTGCGCATGTGGCCCGCATACCGCAGGAAGGTGCGCGCATAGGGCGCCCGTTCCGCACGATGGTGCGCGCAAGTGGCGTGCACAGGGTACTCAAGGGGCGCTGTTGGGGCACGGTTGGGGCACTATTGGGGCACGGTTGGGGCACTGTGGGGGTACACTTGGGGGACAATGGGGGATGTTGGGGGACGACTTTGGCACTACTAGGGGACGTTGGGCACGACGGGCAATGTTAAGCATTCGGGGGTATTAGGCATGCGGAATGTATTATGAGACGAATGTAGACATTGATATTCTTTTACAAGTTGTTTCCGAATCTACGAAGTAATTTAACATTTGCCTTGTTCGACAAACAGTTCGTCACATTTGTGAGGCGAAATAGATTAATCGGTTTCCCAATCCATCCAAAATAAATTTTAACGCCAAATATCATGTAAACAAATTAATTTATGAATTAATATAAATTTTTCTGAATTTTCTAGTATTTTCCTGATTTTTCCCTATTTTTTGTAATTTTTTAATATTAAAAATTAATTTTTTGAAAAAAATATTTTTGAATATCATTTGACAAATTAATGTATGAATTAATATAATTTTTTATAAATTTTCTACTATTTTTTCTGATTTTTTGCAATTATTAAATATTAAAAAATATTTTTTCGAAAAAAATAATTTTGAAGCATTTGGATATCATATGCTATCAATAAGGAGCAAATTGGGTATGAAAATCATGCCATATAGGGCCTTTTATAGTGTAAAAAACCCATTAAGAATCTTTGGCAAAATATACGTTACTGTTGTCACTTGGATTTTTGCATCTAAATGTACTATAGGGGGTATGTGGTGTCAAGCCTCCTGGTCGAGGTCCATGCGGGGGGACGTTATGGGTACTTCATGGCACATTGTGGGCTATATCGTGGGCTATATTGTGGGCGAGAATGCCTATCGAGTGAATCATGCCGAGGTATTGCATTGCATACCCGTGTGTTGGGGCCGTGCCACCCCCGCCCCGCGTCCCCCGTGTGAGGCTTGACCCCGAATAATGTGTGTTACCTTGATTTACGTGCCATAGACCAAGAATGATATGACTAACCCTGGATTCCGTACCCTATCTTAGTTTTCGTGCATGCCTCGTCATTCGTGCCTTGACCTAGAATTATGTGCCCTAATCCTCGACTTACGTGCCCTAACTTTGAATTGCGTGCGTTATCTCGTTTCGTGTGTCTTGACCTTGAATTGCGTGTCCTGACCTAGGTTTAAGAGTTGTACCTCGATTTACGTTCATTGCATTGAATTACGTGCCTTGCATTGGTTTACATGCATTCACCTAGGATTGCGTGCATTAGTCTTGAAGTACGTGCCTTAGTCATGAAGTATGTGTCTACCTCGTAGTTTGTGTCTACCTCATGATTCGTGCCTCGTATCGATTTCTGTGTGTGTCTCGCCCTAGACCTAGGAAAGCGTGCCCGTACGCTAATCAATAAAGAATCCTACACAAAACACTAGACTATAAAATTATCTTACAAACACCACTAACTATTATTATATTTTTAATTCAAATTCTCTACAAACTCCACTAACAATAAAATAACACTAAATTATTCCGACATTTTCCACTACCTATTATTCTATTCATAATTCAACTCATCCTCAAACATCAATTATATTTTATACTACCCAGAATCCCTAAATACCCAACATTTTCTTACACAAACACTAAACACAAGACATTCTTTTGACATTCCCTAACATGCTCTAACAACAAATAATAAACTAAACACTCAATATTCCTCACAAAGCACAAGAATATAAAAAAAAATTCACCTACACCCTACCCAAGCATCTCATTTTAAACCCTCTCATTGCCATGCTTCATTTAAACTCAAAAAAATGCTAAATATGACACAAAATTCAGATTTGTAAAGCCCAAGGCTGACACACATACATGTCCTACTCATACAAACACTTCAACATCATTTTCCTCTCAAAACTCTCTCAAGCTCTCCCATTCTCTCTCCATTTTTGACCAAGGCAGCCCTTGAACTCCCAAGACTCCTCACAAGCTCTCAAGGACTCTCTAAGACTCTCCCAAGCTCAGCCATAGTAACCCATAGCAAGCAAACACGCAAGAAAGTCTCATACAAGCTCATAACTCATCATTTTCGGCCTAGGTAAAGTTTTGATGGTTTTCTTCCATTTCTTTTTGTTCTAAACACATGCACACCTTCTACACAAGCTAACTAAGCTAGGATTTAAGGGAAATCAAGATATCTCTCGGCTAAGAAAGGAGAAAAGGACAACCTTGTGCATCATCAAGAGTTTGTGCATCTTCTTTGTTGTCTTGCTAAGGTGAGGGCTAAAACTTCTTGAAAAGCTTTCAAAATCCACATGCATGCTCTTAAATTTTTATCTTTGCTTCTGTACTTGAGATATATGTGTGTTCATAAGCTTTTACAACCATGCATGGAAAGATTTTGGGCTAGAATGTGATGTTAGATGAAATCGTGCATGTGACAGCTTTCTGTCTTGTTGGTGCGAGGTGCTTTTGGCTAGGAAAATGATATTTAAAATGCTTGAAAATTGGTAGGTAACTATTTTTACCAGTTATGAACATTTTTCCCAGAAATAGGTGAAAGATAATTTTGACTCTAAGGTCCTAAAAATGGCAAATCATTGAAATGTGTCCAAATCTGGAAAATCTGGAAAAATGAAGCAGGTTTTGGCAGATTCACTGACCTTGTAGAACGAACCAGTTTTGAATTAGTAATTGATATCAAAAATTCATGCAATTTGGTGTGTTGCTAGGTTTTTCAGTTCTGGACATTTTTGTCAGAAATGGACGAAGGCTAAATCTGACTCTAAGGACCTCAAAAACGATAAGTATTGAAATGTGTGCAAATCTGGACAGTTTTGTGCAGTCCCACTGTTTTGGCTATAACTATTGATCCCGAACTCCAAATGATGCAAGGTTTGTTTCTGAATTTAGTTCACTCCTTAAGCTTTAATTTTACATCTTATTAACTGGAATTGGAGATCGTTTGCTTGTCTTAATTATTGTGAGAAAACAGCCCATTGCAGTGAGGGTTTCACTTAGTGATATGCTTAGAAGAATTATTGTAGCCACTCTTGTGGTATTCAATGCTTGGGATTGTGGCATTGGGATGTTGTGTGGACTGTTTTGAATACTTGAGGGTGTTGAATTAATCGATGCATGGCTTGAGATTGATTTTGAGTTGACTTGGGGCTTAATCGCACGGGTAAGCACGAAATGGAAACCCTAGTGACTAGGTAAATTTGCTAAGTGTTGATCTTATGAATATCGTGTTTAATTATGTAATTAGTAGGCTTCCCGTGGTTGCCCTCATAACCCTAAACATGATTTCGATGATTACATGTTGACAAGTAGGCCTTTCTTTTACCCGGTCCCACGTAGATGTCGTTGCATGTTGAATAATCTTATTATTTGATTACGTGAACTTCGAAATGAGTTATATGACTTGATTTACATGTGTTACATTGCTGCCCGTTTAATGTTCATATAACTCTATGTGTTTTACAAAGTGAAAATTCATGTTAAGCATGCCTCGTTCGTTTACTTGTCAATATGTGATTTTATACTTGCTCGGAGGCAACCTACTTTGTTGTCCTCCTAATGTGAATTGTTAAAAGACATTCTATGGCTTAATTAAACATGATTACTTGGCTGCCCATGGAAGTTTAATTGCTTTCAAATTGATATATGAAATGATTACATGTTCTTACAATGCCTTATATGCCAATATGTCAAAATGTGATCATATACTTGTTTGGAGGCAACCTACTTTGTTGACCTCCCAATGTGAATTGTTAAATGGCATACATGTGCATTGCATACAAGGTTGCAACCTTTCATTCTGGCGTGGTAGCGTTCACGCACACCGGGTGGCATCGGGCTTGCCAGTGCAACTGCGACTACCATTGTCCAATTCCCTCTCTCACTTGGGGGCTAGACTTCCTTGGAGAGTTGAGTCGTAGAATTTCGGGGTACATCTGGAGTACACCCATTTGGCGTGATAAGGGGATGATTTGAAGTCGGCCACAACAACTGATACTGGAAATGAACTGAGAGCAAAAGCTCACCGTATCCTTTTCACTATGTGTATAAGTACTCTCACTTGGTTCTTAGAGGACCTCGAGGAGGAAACACGGGTAATTGTGTTCTTTTACTTCTACATTACATTGTGTACTTACTTGTGATATAATGTCATGCTTTCAAAAAGGGTTTTTCATAAGTTGAACCGGAAAAAGAGTTTCAAAACGTATTTCTCGTTCCCCCTCGTTGAGTTCATAAGGATTCACCCTCTTTTTTGTCACAGGTGCAGCAGATTTGGAACAAGTACCTGAAGTAAATGTGCTTGTTGATGATTCCTTGGAGTGACTACGTGCTTTTGTGCTTGCCAGAAAGTGGTTGCTCTATGGATGTTGTGTTTGATTACAAACTATTCATTTTATTGATGTAAAAGACCCCGTTGTAGTTTGGGTCTAATTTTGGCTTGTATTGATTATAACCGGACGAACTCTTTATTGGTTGTTTGCTTTCATTATCTTGGTTAGTAGTCATCGTAGGCGTTTAAACCACTAGGTGAAGAATCAAACAAGTTAACTCTATCTAATTTCGCTTAGGTACTCATTGTAGGCTAAATGATAATAGGTACTTGCATGATAGGAAATTGACAAATAAACAGGACATAGTTCTCATGCTAGGCTTATTAACCAAACGAGACTTTCAAGATAAACTAGTAGGCATATCAGTTGATGACAAATAGGAGTCCTTAATAGAATTGGGCTAATGATTGGAATAATTGAGGCATTTAGGAAATGAGGTTAAACCAAAGGTCTTAAAAACAGCTGTTATGCTGTCGAATTTCTGGAAAACCTCTTGAAGTCCTAAGCTAACGTTAAGTGTTAAATCACAACAAATGGCCAAGTACGTGAAATAGCATTTACAAATTAGGTCATACCCTAGTCTAGCCTCTATAGGTCGGGTTAGGTCGTGACACCTTGTCATGTCCCTTGGCGCGGTACCAGGATGGCTAATGAGGAACGTGGTGGCTTCCCTAGCCCCTCATTATCCATCTAGGTGCCATAACACCATCGACGTCATTGGGATGGCTAATGAGGGGGAGCGTAGTTGCCCAAGCACAAAACTAGCCATCCCTGTGCCGCCAGCTAGGTACACGTTGGGGGACATTCCCATCCCCCGACGTGTTGTTGGGCTTGTGCGATGCACGAATCGCCTAGCACACGATGCCATGGCCATTGTCGAGTGGATGCGCGCGGCCATGGTCTAGTGTCGTGGTGATCCAAGCACGGCGTGGGCTTGGGTGGCTCTAGCGGGACGGTGGGGGCAAGCGTGATGTGTGAATCGCTTAGCACACGTGGTATTGGTTTTCGTTAAGCAACGACGCGAGCATTGCAATGAGACGATTGCTAATGCTTCAATGTCGTGGCGATCCAAGCACCATACGGCCTTGAAACCGTTGCCCGGTGGGTTCTGACGTGCCCGTACGATGCGCAAATCGCCTAGCACACGACGCCATGGTCCTCGCTGAGTCATAATACGACGGACGTGGTCTAGTGTCGTGGTGATCCAAGCACCACGTGGGTAGGAAAGCAGATTGCTTGTCCCGTTCCGTGCATACGGAGGGACGGTAGGGGGCATGCGTGATACGCGAATCGCCTAGCACATGTGGCATTGGCTTTCGTTGAGCAACGACGCGAGTTTTGCGATGAGACGATTGCTGATTCTTCAATGTCGTGGCGATCCAAGCACCATGCGACCTTGAAGCCATCCCACGATTGGTTTCAACAGGCCTGTGCAATACGCGAATCACCTAGCACACGACGCCATGGTCCTCGCTGAGTCGTAATGCGACGGATGTGGTCTAGTGTCATGGCGATCCAAGCACCGCGTGGTCAGGAAGGTAGTTTGCTTGTCCCATTCCTTGCATACAGGGGGACGGTGGGGGGCATGCGTAATGCGCGAATCGCCTAGCACATGTGTCATTGGCTTTCGTTAAGCAACGACGCGGGCGTTGCGATGAGACGATTGCTGATGCTTCAATGTCTTGGCGATCCAAGCACTATATAGCCTTGAAGTTGTCCCCCGGTTAGTTCCGACAGGCCTGTGCGATGCACGAATCACCTAGCACACGATGCCATGGTCCTCGCTGAGTCGTAATGTGACGGACATGGTCTAGTGTCGTGGCGATCCAAGCACCGCGTGGGCAGGAAAGTAGTTTGCTTGTCCCGTTCTGTGCATACAAGGGGACGGTGGGAGGCATGCGTGATGCGTGAATCGCTTGGCACATGTGGCATTGGCTTTCGTTAAGCAACGACACGAGCGTTGCGATGAGACGATTGCTAATGCTTCAATGTCGTGGCGATCCAAGCACTATGCGGCCTTGAAGTCATCCCCCGATTGGTTTTGACGGGCCTGTACGATGTGCGAATTGCCTAGCACACGACGCTATGGTCCTCGTTGAGTCGTGATGTGAGGCCCGACCCTGATTTACGTGCGATACCTCATTTTGTGTGCTCAAATCTAGATTTGCGTGCCTTGACCTAGGTTTAAGAATTGTGTTCGTTTTGTGTGCCGTGCATTGAATTACGTACATTCATTTAGGGTAGCGTGCATTTACTTGAAAAACGTGCATTTGTCTCATAGTTCGTGTCCTAGACCTAGGAAAGCATGCCCTCACGCTAATCAAGAAAGCATCTTACACAAAGTACTAGACTATTAAACAATCCTACAAAATCCACTATCAATATTATAATCCTAATTCAACTCACTAAAAGACAAAAGTTCACTAAACACTAAACATTCTTCATTCTTTATTCCTTATTCTTTTTGCACTTTCAAGACATAATTAAATAATGATCAAAAGTTGACAAAACTCAGCATTTTTAGTAGCCTTGGCTGACCACTAGGTAGTGTTTTTGCATGCTTATTCAATTCAACTTAATTCTTAGACATACTATGACATTCTATGACACAAAATGCATAAAAATTGCTCAAACCACCTCAATATTCTCACCTTGCTCGACCAAACAATCATGCCCATGCTAGCAATTTTAAATTCCATCTTGAAGACACAAAAAAATCAGATTTTAATAGCCCAAGGCTGACCACTTGCTTTGATGAATGCAGAAGCTTTATTCCTTGTCATATTTTTGTCATTTCTTCATTTCTTCCTCAACTTTTCTCTCTCCCTCTCATTCTCCTCACTATCTCTCGACCTTAGCTGAATCTCTCCACCTCCTAGCTCATCTTCTTCATCGTATGGTGCATCAAGACAAGCAACCATCAAAGAAATTCGAGCAAACTAGCAAGAGTTCGAAAATCACACATGCATGCCCTTTGAAGCCTTCATTTCGGCCCTAGGTAAGTTCTTGGCTTCCATTTCTTTTCTTCTTGTTCTAACCTCCTGCATGTACTAAGAGGTTGGTCACTAGGCTAGGAAAAATAGAGAAAACCAAGTTGGAATCTCGGCTAAGCAAGAAGAAGAAGAGATTTGAGCTTCAACTAGTTTTTGTGCATCCTCTTGGTTGATTGCTAAGGTGAGGGCAAAAACCTTTTGAAATTCCTTCAAAAATTAACATGCATGCTCATAAATGTATTTTTTTGATTCTGTACTTGAGTTATATGTTCGTTCATGAGCTTAAACAACCATGCATGGCAAGATCTTGGCTTGAAAGTGGTGATAGGTGAAGTCAGATTGTTGACAGCTCTCTGACCAGTCTGTTTCTAGGTAAGTTTATCTTGGAAAATGATGTTTAAAATGCTTGAAAATTGGTAGGTGACTAGTTTGGACAGTTTTGAACATTTTTTACAGAAATAGGCCGAAGCTAATTTCGACTCTAATGTCCTCAAAATGGTAAATATTTAAAATGTGTACAAATATGGAAATCTGGAAAAATGAAGCAGGTTTTGACAGATGCACTAACATTGTAGGAAGAACCATATTTGACTTAGTAAATGATATCCAAAATGCATAAAATTCGGTGTGCTGCTATATGTTTCAGTTCTGGACATTTTTGTCAGAAATGGACTAAGGCTAAATCTAACCCTAAGGACCTCAAAAACGTCAATTATCGAAATGTATGCAAATCTGGACAGTTTTGTGCTATTCCACTGTTTCGGCTATAACTAATGATCCCGAACTCTAATTGATGCAAGGTTTGTTCCTGATTTTAGTTCACTTCGTAAGTTTTAATTTGACATCTTATTCACTAGAATTGGAGATTGTTTTCATGTCTTAATGTTTGTGAGAAAACAGCCTATTGCAGTGAGGGTTTCACTTAGTTATATGCTTGGAAAAATTGTTGTAACCTCTCTTGTGGTGTTAATTGCTTGGAATTGTGGTGTTGGGATGTTGTGTGGACTGTTTGAGAACTTGAGGATGTTTGAATTAAATGATGCATGACTTGAGATTGACTTTGAGTTGACTTAGGGTTTAATCACACGGTTAAGCATGAAACGGAAACCCTAATGACTAGGTAGGCTTGCTAAGTGTTGATCATTTGGATATTGTGTGGAATTATATGCTTAGTAGGCTGCCCGTAAATGCCTTTATAGTCCTAAATGTGCTTCTGATAATTGCATGTTGACAAATGGGCTTTTCTAGCATTCGAACCCACGTAGATGTTATTGCATGTTGAATAATCTTATTACTTGATCACGTGGGCTTCATAATGAGTTATATGGCTTGATTTACATGTGTTACATGGCTGCCCGTTTAATTTCATATAACTCTATATGCCTTTCAAGTGAAATTACCTGTTTTATCGTGCCCTGCCTGTTTACTTGGTCAATGTGCAGTCTTATGACTGTACGGAGGCAACCTATTATGTTGTCCTCCTAATGTGATATATTACATGTCATAAATGTGCATTGCATACAAGGTTGCAACCTTTTCTGTCGGCATAGTAGCGATCACGCACACCGGGTGGCATCGGGCTTGCCGGTGCACCCGTGACTACCATGGTCCCATTCCCTCTCTCGCTTGGGGGCTAGACTTCCTTGAAGAGTTGGGTCGTAGGATTTCGGGGTACATTCGGAGTACACCCACCTGGCGTGTTTGGGGATGATTTGAAGTCAGCCGCAACAATTGATCCTGGAACTGATCTGAGAGTAAAAGCTCACTGTATCCTTTTTACTATGTGTATAAGTACTGTCGCTTGGTTCCTAGAGAACCTCGGGGAGGAAAGACTGGTATTTCTATTTCTGTACTTATATTTTTGTTGTGTTCATGCTTGCAAAAGGATTTCATAAGTTGAACCAAAAAATGAGTTTCAAAACCTATTTCTCGTTCCCCCTCGCTGAGTTCATAAGGACTCACCCTCTTTTATCATCTCAGGTGAAGAAGATCCAAAACAGGTACCCGAGGACGGTGTGCCTAATGATGAATCCCTGGAGTGATTGCCTGTTTGTGTGCTTTGCGTGATTATGGCTACTTGTGAACTTTATGCTACTTGAAGACTATTTCCTTTTATGTTGCTCAATGTTGTGATGTAAAAGACCCCCGTTGTAATTTGGGTTCTGATTTTGGTTTGTACTGATATTGCTAGACAGACACTAGACACTATTGTGATCGTTTTTCTATTTATCACTGCTAGTATCTATCATAGGTTATGCCGTATTAGTTTAGGACTAAGTAAATAAACTTATCCAATCTTAAACAGGTACTTGCTATTAAGCTAAGATCAACAGGTACTTTTGTAACGAGGATAAACAAACAAACGAGACATAGTATCATGCTAGGTTATAAATCAAACGAGACATCAAGATAACCAATAGGCGTTTCAATTTATGATAAATAGCAATCTTAGTTGGAAATAAAATTGAGATTAGAGAAATTTGAGGCGTTTAGAGAATTAGGTTAAAACAAAGAGCCAATTACAGCAGTTATGCTGTCGGTTTTCCAGAAAAACATGGAGTTTAGACTAAAACGATAAGTGTTAAATCTTCATAAACGGTTAAGTATGTGACATGTCCTGAACGTTTAGGTCACACCCTAATCTAACGTTATAGGCCAGGTTGGGGCGTGACACCTTAGAACTAGAATAATATCAGAGCTTAGATTGCTTAAGCCGCGTTTAACTCTCGGACCATGGGTAGAGCCCTAAGATAATTAGGATGACTTGTTTATGTGTTATTGTGTGATAAATGTGCCTTCTATGATTTATGTGTTTACGTGATTAACATGCCTTAAATGTTTTTAGAATTGTACCTATATTATGTTGCATATCTTATGCATTAGATTCTTGATTGTCATATTTAAATAAATTGTGCATCGTAATCTATGCCTATAGATGGCTGGCCCTTGTACCCGTACTACTAATAGGAGCGATGAACCCCAAGAGACCGGAGATGCCTATCAAACTAATCCTGGTATAGATATGTTTAATATGATGGCAAATGCCATGGATCGTGTATCACGAGTGATGGAGCGACAGGATGCACGTGAAGCCAACAACAACAACATTAGGAACGATGGCAACCATGGGAAACATAGCAGAATAAGGGAGTTCTTTGACTTTCACCCGTCTAAATTCTACGGGGAAGCTGATGATGAGAAAGCAGAGGCTTGGCTGTCCGAGATCGAGAAGATTTTCAGGCCACTTGATTATATTGATGAAGAAAAGGTGGTGTTTGCGGTGTTTTTGTTGCACAGGGATGCCGAGCATTGGTGGCATACTGTAGAGGTGCTGTGGGAAACTGATCAGACACCTCGCTTGTGGGGTAATTTCGTTAAGGCATTTAAGGAAAAATATGTACCTGCAGTCTCCAGGCAGAGGCAAGCTGAGGAGTTCATGCACTTGACCCAGGGTAACATGATGGTGGCCCAGTACGAGGCTCGTTTCGACCGACTGTCCCGTTATGCTCAATATATGGTTTGTACCCGGGAGGCGAAGATGTGGAAATTTACTACTAGATTGAGGCCAGAGATTCAGGACCAGTTGGCTTCTCATGACTTCGATACCTATTCTACTCTCTTTGCTGCTGCTTCTCGAGTTGAGAAGAGGAAACTAGATGGAGTCGGTTCAAGTCAGCCGAACAAGAAACCATACCAGCCTCCACGTCAGTAGAGGAAATTCCAAAGTCAGGGTCGTAACTAGGGCCAGAGCCAGAACAGACCAGTGAATAACCGTGGCTCGACGGAAGCGTCCCTAACCTCTTCCGCCCGTGGATCCACAGGTAGTTCACCTGCTACTCAGTCCGTCAGCTGTTCTTATTGTGACAGGAAGGGGCATATCGAGGCCCAGTGTTGGAGGAATTCGGGACGATGTATGAGATGTGGTAGTGATCAACATCATATCAAGGATTGCCCTAAACAGCAGACAAGGCAGAATCAGGGTAAACCAGCAGGTAGAGGCAAGACTCCAGTTCCTAGAGTTTAGGCTCGAGCCTATGCTATCGAGTGTGAAGAGATTCCAGATGAGACCACTGTTGTTGAAGGTACATTCTTCATACTGAATCAACTTGTTAAGGTGTTAATTGATCCGGGTGCTACTCATTCATTTATTATTCCCTTATGTGTAGAACGTGTGAAACTGAAAGTTGTATGTTTGCCATACGAAGTAGAAGTTGGTACTCCAATGGGTTCTAAACTTGTAACTAGCTCAGCTTGTAAAGCATGTAAAATCCAAATTAAGGATAGGGAATTCTCAGCCAATCTTATTGTATTACATTTTTGAGATTATGAGGTCATTTTAGGGATGGACTGGCTGGCAAAACATCATGTCCAACTAGATTACCAGGCGAAGATTATAACGTTCTGAGTACCTGATCAACCGATACTGGAGGTTACGAGTCGAAGAGATTTCACCGGGAGTTCCATCATTTCATCAATGAAATCAGTAAAGTCCTTGAGGAAAGGGAGCATAAGATACTTGGCTTACCTTATCAACAAGCCGTCGGATAAAGCTAAGTTGGAGGAGATGCCTGTGATCAAAGACTATGCAGATGTGTTTCCAGAAGAATTACCCGATTTTTCCCCAAATCGGGATATCGAGTTTGTTATAGAGCTATTGCCTGGCACCCAGCCGATATCTAAAGCTCCCTATCGTATGGCACCGGCCGAGCTGCAAGAATTGAAGGACCAATTGCAAGGATTGTTGAAGAAAGGGTTTGTTCAACTGAGTTCTTCACCGTGGAGTGCACCAGTTCTATTTGTAAAGAAGAAAGACGGAACGTTAAGGCTATGCATCGACTACCGAGGATTGAACCAAGTGACTGTCAAGAATAAATACCCACTTCCACTGATCGATGAGTTATTTGATCAACTGCAAGGAGCCAAAGTGTATTCGAAACTTGACTTGAGGCAAGGGTATTATCAATTGCTGATCAAAAAGGAAGATGTGCCTAAAACGGCTTTCAGGACGAGATATAGGCATTATGAATATGTGGTGATGCCTTTTGGACTAACTAATGCCCCTACAACTTTTATGGATTTGATGCACAGGGTGTTTCAACCCTACTTGGACCAATTTGTGGTGATTTTCATTGATGATATTTTGATATACTCGAAATCCAAGGCAGAGCATGAGCAACATCTCCGGTTGGTACTGCAGAAACTTCGAGAGCATCAATTGTATGCAAAGTTTAGCAAGTGTGAATTTTGGTTGCAACAGATTGCATTTTTGGGGCATATCATATCCCAAGAGGGAATAGCAGTGGACCCAGCAAAAATACATGTTGTGATGTCTTGGAAGAAGCCGGAGAACGTTACGGAGGTTCGGAGTTTTCTTGGTCTAGCCGGCTATTATCGGAGATTCGTGAAAGATTTCTCTAAGATTGCAGGACCGCTTACAAAGCTCACTCAAAAGAAAACAAAGTTCGTGTGGGATGATAAGTGCGAGAACAACTTCCAAGAGTTGAAGAAAAGATTGACTACCGCACCTGTTCTTGCATTGCCTGAAGGGAGTCAAGGTTTTGTAATCTATAGCGATGCTTCAAAAGAAGGATTGTGTTGTGTGTTGATGCAAAATGGAAGAGTGATTGCATATGCTTCTAGGAAACCAAAGCCGTATGAAGTGAATTACCCGACGCATGATTTGGAGTTAGCGGCTGTTGTGTTTGCACTCAAGAAATGGAGGCATTATCTATGGGGTAACAAGTTTGAGGTATTTACTGATCATAAGAGCTTGAAATACTTGTTCTCTCAAAAGGAGTTGAATATGAGGCAAAGGCGTTAGATGGAGCTTTTGGATGATTATAACTGCACATTCAATTATGTGCCCGGTAAAGCGAATGTAGTTGCAGATGCCTTAAGAAAAAAAGCAAGCCTAGCGAAACTGGAAGTCAAGGTACAAGAGTTGTTGGAGGAAGCATTTTTGTGGAAACCACAATTGACTCGAAAAGGGTTACTTTTTGCCACTACACAAGTTCAATTGACCTTGTTGTCCGAGTTATGGGAGGCTCAACAGAAGGACCAACAGTTTCAGAAGAATAAAGAAAGCAACGCGGATTTCAGTTTCATGATGATGGTGTTTGGAGGTTTAGGAACCGGATTTGTGTTCCCAATGAGCCAGAGTTGAAAAAGAAGATTCTTGAGGAAGCCCATAATTCAAGATATACTATTCACCCCGGTAGAACAAAGATGTACCGAGATTTGAAGCAACACTATTGGTGGAATAACATGAAAAAAGAAATTGCAGAGTTTGTGGCACGGTGCTTGACTTGCCAGAGAGTCAAAGCAGAACATCAATGACCTGCAGGTTTACTTCAGCCGTTGGAGATTCCTCAATGGAGATGGGAACATATCACTATGGATTTTGTTATGGACCTGCCCAGATCACAAAAGGGTCATGACGCCGTTTGGGTCATAGTGGATAGATTGACTAAGTTGCATACTTTTTACCGATGAGCAAGGAGGATAGTCCTGAGAAATTAGGAGATATGTATGTGGCGGAGATTGTAAGATTGCACGAGATGCCTGTGAGTATTGTATCGGATAGGGATCCTCGTTTTACTTCCCGATTTTGGAAGAGATTGCAAGAAGCTTTGGGAATGAAGTTGAGTTTTAGCACAGCTTATCACCCTCAGACTGATGGGCAATTGGAGAGAACTGTTCAAATTTTGGAGGATATGTTGAGGGCGTGTGTTTTGGATTTCGGAAAAGGTTGGGAAAAATATGTGTCCTTAGCGGAGTTCGCCTATAATAATAGTTATCAGGCCACTATTGGGATGACCCCATTTGAGGCGTTGTATGGATGGAAGTGTCGATCTCCAATTTACTGGGATGAAGTAGGTGAGAAGAAGACTTTTGACCCGAACCTTTTACCTGAACTTATGAAGACTGTTGATAATATCCACCTCATCCGGAAACGGATGCTTACTGCCCAGAGCAGGCAGAAGAGTTATGCAGACCGACGGAGACGGAGTCTCGAGTTCGAGGTTGGCGACAAGGTGTTCTTGAAGATATCACCCCGGAGGGGACTGATTAAACATGGCAAGGGTGGAAAGTTGAGCCCGAGGTTTGTAGGACCATTTGAGATAACTGAGAAAGTTGGCAAGTTGGCATATCGCCTAGTATTACCCCAGAACCTCTCCAATATTCATGACGTCTTTCATGCTTCGATGCTGCGGAAGTATCATCCTGATCCGTCACACATCTTGGAGCCAGAGTCGTTGCAGCTTCGGGAGAACTTGTCTTACGAGGAGAAGCCCGTTCGGATCCTAGACCAGCAAGATCAGGAGTTGCACAACAAAACTATACCAATGGTGAAAGTGCTGTAGGATCATCATGGAGTTGAAGAAGCAACGTGGGAAAGGCGAGACCAGATGGAGCAGCAATATCCAGCTTTATTTCAAGGTAATATTGAATTTCGGGATGAAATTCTTTTAAGGAGGGAAGGATGTGAGGCCCGACCCCGATTTGCGTGCGATACCTCATTTCGTGTGCTCTAATCTAGATTTGCATGCCTTGACCTAGGTTTAAGAGTTATGTTCGTTTTGTGTGCCTTACATTGAATTACGTGCATTCATTTAGGGTAGCGTGCATTTACTTGAAAAACGTGTATTCGTCTCGTAGTTCGTGTCCTACCTCGTAGTGTGTGCCGTAGACCTAGGAAAGCATGCCCTCATGCTAATCAAGAAAGCATCTTACACAAAGCACTAGACTATTAAACAATCCTACAAAATCCACTATCAATATTATAATTCTAATTCAACTCACTAAAAGACAAAAGTTCACTAAACACTAAACATTCTTCATTCTTTATTCCTTATTCTTTTTGCACTTTCAAGACATAATTAAATAATGATCAAAAGTTGACAAAATTCAGCATTTTTAGTAGCCTTGGCCGACCACTAGGTAGTGTTTTTGCATGCTTATTCAATTCAACTTAATTCTTAGACATACTATGACATTCTATGACAAAATGCATAAAAATTGCTCAAACCACCTCAATATTCTCACCTTGCTCGACCAAACAATCATGCCCAAGCTAGCAATTTTAAATTCCATCTTGAAGACACAAAAAAATCAGATTTTAATAGCCCAAGGCCGACCACTTACTTGGATGAATGCAAAAGCTTTATTCCTTGTCATATTTTTGTCATTTCTTCATTTCTTCCTCAACTTCTCTCTCTCCCTCTCATTCTCCTCACTATCTCTCGGCCTTAGCTGAATCTCTCCACCTCCTATCTCATCTTCTTCATCATATGGTGCATCAAGACAAGCAACCATCAAAGAAATTCGAGCAAACTAGCTAGAGTTCGAAAATCACACATGCATGCCCTTTGAAGCCTTCATTTCGGCCCTAGGTAAGTTCTTGGCTTCCATTTCTTTTCTTCTTGTTCTAACCTCATGCATGTACTAAGAGGTTGGTCACTAGGCTAGGAAAAATAGAGAAAACCAAGTTGGAATCTCGGCTAAGCAAGAAGAAGAAGAGATTTGAGCTTCAACTAGTTTTTGTGCATCCTCTTGGTTGATTGCTAAGATGAGGGCTAAAACCTTTTGAAATTCCTCCAAAAATTCACATGCATGCTCATAAATGTATGTCTTTGCTTCTGTACTTGAGTTATATGTTCGTTCAAGAGCTTAAACAACCATGCATGGCAAGATCTTGGCTTGAAAGTGGTGATAGGTGAAGTCGGATTGTTGACAGCTCTCTGACCAGTCTGTTTCGAGGTATGTTTAGCTTGGCAAATGATGTTGAAAATTCTTAAACACTGGTAGGTGACTAGTTTGGACAGTTTTTAACATTTTTCACAGAAATAGGCCAAAGCTAATTTCGACTCTAAGGTCCTCAAATTGGTAAATCGTTAAAATGTGTCCAAATCTGGAAATCTGGAAAAATGAAGCAGGTTTTGACAGATGCACTGACCTTGTAGGACGAACCAGATTTGACTTAGTAAATGATATGAAAAATACATGAAATTTGGTGTGCTGCTATATTTTTCAGTTATGGACATTTTTGTCAGAAATGGACTAAGGCTAAATCTGACCCTAAGGACCTCAATAACGTCAATTATCGAAATATGTGCAAATCTGGACAGTTTTGTGCTATTCCACTGTTTCGGCTATAACTAATGATCCCGAACTCCAATTGATGCAAGGTTTGTTCCTGATTTTAGTTCACTTCTTGAGCTTTAATTTGACATTTATTCACTGGAATTGAATATTGTTTGCTTGTCTTAATGTTTGTGAGAAAACAGCCTATTGCAGTGAGGGTTTCACTTAGTTATATACTTGGAAATATTGTTGTAACCTCTCTTGTGGTGTTAATTGCTTGGAATTGTGGTGTTGGGATGTTGTGTGGACTGTTTGAGAACTTGCGGATGTTTGAATTAAATGATGCATGACTTGAGATTGACTTTGTGTTGACTTAGGATTTAATCACGCGGTTAAGCGTGAAGCGGAAACCCTGATGACTAGGTAGGCTTGCTAAGTGTTGATCATTTGGATATTGTGTGGAATTATATGCTTAGTAGGCTGCCCGTAAATGCCTTTATAGTCCTAAATGTGATTCTGATCATTGCATGTTGACAAATGGGCTTTTCTAGCATTCGAACCCACGTAGATGTTATTGCATGTTGAATAATCTTATTACTTGATCACGTGGGCTTCGTAATGAGTTATATGGCTTGATTTACATGTGTTACATGGCTGCCCGTTTAATGTTCATATAACTCTATATGCCTTTCAAGTGAAATTACCTGTTTTATCGTGCCCTGCCTATTTTCTTGGTCAATGTGCAATCTTATGACTGTCCGGAGGTAACCTACTTTGTTGTTCTCCTAATGTGATATATTACATGTCATAAATGTGCATTGCATACAAGGTTGCAACCTTTCTTGTCGGCATGGTAGCGATCACGCACACCGGGCGGCATCGGGCTTGCTGGTGCACCCGTGACTACCATGGTCACATTCTCTCTCTCAGTTGGGGGCTAGACTTCCTCAGAGAGTTGGGTCGTAGGATTTAGGGGTACATCCAGAGTACACCCACCTAGCGTGTTTCGGGATGATTTGAAGTCGGCCGCAACAACTGATCCTGGAACTGATCTGAGAGAAAAAGTTCATTGTATCCTTTTTACTATGTGTATAAGTACTCTCGCTTGGTTTCTAGAGAACCTTGGGGAGGAAAGACCAGTATTTCTGTTTCTGTACTTATATTTTTGTTGTGTTCATGCTTGCAAAAGGATTTCATAAGTTGAATCGGAAAATGAGTTTCAAAACCTATTTCTCGTTCCCCCTCACTGAGTTCATAAGGACTCACCCTCTTTTATCATCTCAGGTGAAGAAGATCTAGAACAGGTACCCGAGGACAGTGTGCCTAATGATGAATCCCTAGAGTGATTGCCTGTTTGTGTGCTTTGCGTGATTATGGCTACTTGTGAACTTTATGCTACTTGAAGACTATTTCCTTTTATGTTGCTCGATGTTGTGATGTAAAAGACCCCCGTTGTAATTTGGGGTCTGATTTTGGTTTGTACTGATATTGCTAGACAGACACTAGACACTACTGTGATCGTTTTGCTATTTATCACTGCTAGTATCTATCATAGGTTATGACGTATTAGTTAAGGACTAAGTAAATGAACTTTTCCAATCTTAAACAGGTACTCGCTATTAAGCTAAGATCAACAGGTACTTTTGTAACGAGGATAAACAAACAAACGAGACATAGTATCGTGCTAGGTTATAAATCAAACGAGACATCAAGATAACCAATAGGCGTTTCAATTGATGATAAATAGCAATCTTAGTTGGAAATGAAATTGAGATTAGAGAAATTTGAGGCGTTTAGAGAATTAGGTTAAACCAAAGAGCCCAATTACAGCCGTTATGCTGCCGATTTTCCAGAAAAACTTGGAGTTTAGACTAAAATGATAAGTGTTAAATCTTTATAAACGGTTAAGTATGTGACATGTCCTGAACGTTTAGGTCACACCCTAGTCTAACGTTATAGGCCGGGTTGGGGCGTGAAACCTTAGAACTAGAATGATATTAGAGTTTAGTTGTTTAAGCTGGGTTTAACTCTCGGACCGTGGGTAGAGCCCTAAGATAATTAGGATGACTTGTTTATGTGTTATTGTGTGATAAATGTGCCTTTTATGATTTATGTGTTTACGTGATTAACATTCCTTAAATGTTTTTAGAATTGTACCTATATTATGTTGCATATCTACTGCATTAGATTCTTGATTGTCATATTTCAATAAATTGTGCATCGTAATCTGTGCCTATAGATGGCTGGCCCTAGTACCCATACTACTAATAGGAGCGGTGAACCCCAAGAGACCGGAGATGCCTATCAAACTAATCCCGGTATAGCTATGTTTAATATGATGGCAAATGCCATGGATCGTGTATCACGAGTGATGGAGCGACAAGATGTATGTGAAGCCAACAACAACAACATTAGTAACGATGACAATCATGGGAGACATAGCAGAATGAGGGAGTTCCTTGACTTTCGCCTGTCTAAATTCTACGAGGAAGCTGATGATGAGAAAGCAGAGGCTTGGCTGTCCGAGATTGAGAAGATTTTCAGGCCACTTGATTATACTGATGAAGAAAAGGTGGAGTTTGCGGTGTTTTTATTGCATGGGGATGCCGAGCATTGTTGGCATAGTGTAGAGGCGCTGTGGAAAACTGATCAGACACCTCGCTTGTGGGGTAATTTCGTTAAGGCATTTAAGGAGAAATATGTACCTGCAGTCTCCAGGCAAAGGCGAGCTGAAGAGTTCATGCACTTGACCCCAGATAACATGACGGTGGCCCAATACGAGGCTCGTTTCAACCGACTGTCCCGTTATGCTCAATATATGGTTTGTACCCCGGAGGTGAAGATGTGAAAATTTACTACTGGATTGAGGCCAGAGATTCAGGACCAGTAGGCTTCTCATGACTTCGATACCTATTCTGCTCTCTTTGCTGCTGCTTCTCGAGTTGAGAAGAGGAAACTAGATGGAGCCGGTTCGAGTCAGCCGAACAAGAAACCATACCAGCCTCCAGGTCAGCAGAGAAAATTCCAGAGTCAGGGTCGTAACCAGGGCCAAAGAAAGAACAGACCAGTGAATAACCATGGCTCGACGAAAGCCCCCCCAGCCTCTTTCGCTCGTGGATCCACAGGTAGTTCACCTGCTACTCAGTCCGTTAGCTGTTCTTATTGTGACAGGAAAGGGCATATCGAGGCCCAGTGTTGGAGGAAGTCGGGATGATGTATGAGATGTGGCAGTGATCAACATCAGATCAAGGATTGCCCTAAACGGAAGACAGGGTAGAATTAGGGTAAACCAGTTGGTAGAGGAAAGACTCCAATTCCTAGAGTTCAGGCTCGAGCCTATGCTATCGAGTACGAGGAGATTCCAGATGAGATCGCTGTTGTTGAAGGTACATTCTTCATACTGAATCAACCTGTTAAGGTGTTAATTGATCTAGGTGCTACTCATTCATTTATTACTCCCTTATGTGTGGAACATGTGAAATTGAAAGTTGTATGTTTGCCATACGAAGTAGAAGTTGGTACTCCAATGGGTTCTAAACTTGTAACTAGCTCAGCTTGTAAAGCATGTAAAATCCAAATTAAGGATAGGGAATTCTCAGCCAATCTTATTGTATTACCTTTTCGAGATTATGAGGTCATTTTAGGGATGGACTAGCTTGCAAAACATCATGTCCAACTAGATTACCGGGCGAAGATTATAATGTTCCGAGTACCTAATCAACCGATACTGGAGGTTACGGGTCGAAGAGATTTCATCGGGAGTTCCATCATTTCATCTACGAAAGCAGTAAAGTCCTTGAGGAAAGGGTGCATCGGATACTTGGCTTACCTTATCAACAAGCCGTCGGATAAAGCTAAGTTGGAGGAGATGCCTGTGATCAAAGACTATGCGGATGTGTTTCCAGAAGAATTACCCAGTTTACCCCCAAATCGGGAGATCGAGTTTGTTATAGAGCTACTGCCTGGCACCCAGCCGATATCTAAAGCTCCCTATCATATGGCACCGGCCGAGCTGTAAGAATTGAAGGACCAATTGCAAGGATTATTGAAGAAAGGGTTTGTTCAACCGAGTTCTTCACCGTGGGGTACACCAGTTCTATTTGTAAAGAAGAAAGACGGAACGTTGAGGCTATGCATCGACTACCGATGATTGAACCAAGTGAATGTCAAGAATAAATACCCACTTCCACTGATCGATGAGTTATTTGATCAACTGCAACGTTCGAAATTCGACTTGAGGCAAGGGTATTATCAGTTGCGAATCAAAAAGGAAGATGTGCCTAAAACGGCTTTCAGGACGAGATATAGGCATTATGAATATGTGGTGATGCCTTTTGGACTAACTAATGTCCCTGCAGCTTTTATGGATTTGATGCACAGGGTGTTTCAACCCTACTTGGACCAATTTGTGGTGATTTTCATTGATGATATTTTGGTATACTCGAAATCCGAGGCGGAGCATGAGCAACATCTGCGGTTGGTACTGCAGAAACTTCTAGAACATCAATTGTATGCAAAGTTTAGCAAGTGTGAATTTTGGTTGCTAAAGATTGCATTTTTGGGGCATATCATATCCCAAGAGGGAATAGCAGTGGACCCAGCAAAAATAGATGATGTGATGTCTTGGAAGAAGCCGAAGAACGTTACGGAGGTTCGGAGTTTTCTTGGTCTAGCCGGCTATTATCGGAGATTCGTGAAAGATTTCTCTAAGATTGCAGGACCGCTTACAAAGCTCACTCAAAAGAAAACAAAGTTCGTGTGGGATGATAAGTGCGAGAACAGCTTCCAAGAGTTGAAGAAAAGATTGACTACCGCACCTGTTCTTGCATTGCCTGAAGGGAGTCAAGGTTTTGTAATCTATAGCGATGCTTCAAAAGAAGGATTGTGTTGTGTGTTGATGCAAAATGGAAGAGTGATTGCATATGCTTCTAGGAAACCAAAGCCGTATGAAGTGAATTACCCGACGCATAATTTGGAGTTAGCGGCTATTGTGTTAGCACTCAAGAAATGGAGGCATTATCTGTGGGGTAACAAGTCTGAGGTATTTACTGATCATAAGAGCTTGAAATACTTGTTCTCTCAAAAGGAGTTGAATATGAGGCAAAGGCGGTGGATGGAGCTTTTGGATGATTATAACTGCACAATCAATTATGTGCCCGATAAAGCGAATGTAGTTGCAGATGCCTTAAGCAGAAAAGCAAGCCTGGCGAAACTGGAAGTCAAGGTACAGGAGTTGTTGGAGGAAGCATGTTTGTGGAAACCACAATTGACTCGGAAAGGGTTACTTCTTGCCACTACACAAGTTCAATCGACCTTGTTTTCTAAGTTAGGGGAGGCCCAACAGAAGGACCAACAGTTTCAAAAGATTAAAGAAAGCAACACGGATTTCAAGTTTCATGATGATGGTGTTTGGAGGTTTAGGAACCGGATTTGTGTTCCCAATGAGCCAAAGATAAAAAAGAAGATTCTTGAGGAAGCCCATAATTCAAGATATATTATTCACCCTGGCGGAACAAAGATGTATCGAGATTTGAAGTAACACTATTGGTAGAATAACATGAAAAAAGAAATTGTAGAGTTTGTGGCACGATGCTTGACTTGCCAGAGAGTCAAAGCGAAACATCAACAACCCGCAGGTTTACTTCAGCCGTTGGAGATTCCTCAATGGAAATGGGAACATATCACTATGGATTTTGTTATGGACCTGCCCAGATCACAAAAGGGTCATGACGCCGTTTGGGTCATAGTGGATAGATTGACTAAGTCGGCACACTTTTTACCGATGAACAAGGAGGACAGTCCAGAGAAATTGGGAGATATGTATGTGGCGGAGATTATAAGATTGCACGGGATGCCTGTGAGTATTGTATCGGATAGGGATCCTCGTTTTACTTCCCGATTTTGGAAGAGATTGCAAGAAACTTTGGGAACGAAGTTGAGTTTTAGCACAGCTTATCACCCTCAGACTGATGGGCAATCGGAGAGAACTATTCAAATTTTGGAGGATATGCTGAGGGCGTGTGTTTTGGATTTCGGAAAAAGTTGGGAGAAATATATGTCCTTAGCGAAGTTCGCCTATAATAATAGTTATCAGGCCACTATTGGGATGGCCCCATTTGAGGCGTTGTACGGACGGAAGTGTCGATCTCTAATTTATTGGGATGAAGTAGGTGAGATGAAGACTTTTGACCCGACCCTTTTACCTGAACTATTGAAGACTGTTGATAATATCCACCTCATCCGGAAATGGATGCTTACCGCCCAGAGCAGGCAGAAGAGTTATGCAGACCGACGGAGACGGAGTCTTGAGTTCGAGGTTGGCGACAAGGTGTTCTTGAAGATATCACCCCGGAGGGGACTGATTAAACATGGCAAGGGTGGAAAGTTGAGCCCGAGGTTTGTAGGACCATTTGAGATAACTGATAGAGTTGGCAAGTTGGCGTATCGCCTAGTATTACCCCAGAACCTCTCCAATATTCACGACGTCTTTCATGTTTCGATGCTGCGGAAGTATCATCCTGATCCGTCACACATCTTGGAGCCAGAGCCGTTACAGCTTCAGGAGAACTTGTCTTACGAGAAGAAGCCCATTCGGATCCTAGACCAGCAGGATCGGGAGTTGCGCAACAGAACTATACCAATGGTGAAAGTGCTGTAGGATCATCATGGAGTTGAAGAAGCAACGTGGGAAAGGCGAGACCAGATGGAGCAGCAATATCCAGCTTTATTTCAAGGTAATATTGAATTTCGGGATGAAATTCTTTTAAGGAGGGGAGGATATGAGGCCTGACCCCGATTTGCGTGAGATAACTCATTTCGTGTGCTCTAATCTAGATTTGCGTGCCTTGACCTAGGTTTAAGAGTTGTGTTCGTTTTGTGTGCCTTACATTGAATTACGTGCATTCATTTAGGGTAGCGTGCATTTACTTGAAAAACGTGCGTTCATCTCGTAGTTCGTGTCCTATCTCATAGTGTGTGCCCTAGACCTAGGAAAGCATGCCCTCATGCTAATCAAGAAAACATCTTACACAAAGCACTAGACTATTATACAATCCTACAAAATCCACTATCAATATTATAATCCTAATTCAACTCACTAAAAGACAAAAGTTCACTAAACACTAAACATTCTTCATTCTTTATTCCTTATTCTTTTTGCACTTTCAAGACAAAATTAAATAATGATCAAAAGTTGACAAAATTCAGCATTTTTAGTAGCCTTGGCCGACCACTAGGTAGTGTTTTTGCATGCTTATTCAATTCAACTTAATTCTTAGACATACTATGACATTCTATGACACAAAATACATAAAAATTGCTCAAACCACCTCAATATTCTCACCTTGCTCGACCAAACAATCATGCCTATGCTAGCAATTTTAAATTCCATCTTGAAGACACAAAAAAAATCAGATTTTAATAGCCCAAGGCCGACCACTTGCTTTGATGAATACAAAAGCTTTATTCCTTGTCATATTTTTGTCATTTCTTCATTTCTTCCTCAACTTTTCTCTCTCCCTCTCATTCTCCTCACTATCTCTCGGCCTTAGCTGAATCTCTCCACCTCCTAGCTCATCTTCTTCATCATATGGTGCATCAAGACAAGCAACCATCAAAGAAATTCGAGCAAACTAGCTAGAGTTCGAAAATCACACATGCATGCCCTTTGAAGCCTTCATTTCGGCCCTAGGTAAGTTCTTGGCTTCCATTTCTTTTCTTCTTGTTCTAACCTCATGCATGTACTAAGAGGTTGGTCACTAGGCTAGGAAAAATAGAGAAAACCAAGTTGGAATCTCGGCTAAGCAAGAAGAAGAAGAGATTTGAGCTTCAACTAGTTTTTGTGCATCCTCTTGGTTGATTGCTAAGATGAGGGCTAAAACCTTTTGAAATTCCTTCAAAAATTCACATGCATGCTCATAAATGTATGTCTTTGCTTCTGTACTTTAGTTATATGTTCGTTCATGAGCTTAAACAACCATGCATGGCAAGATCTTGGCTTGAAAGTGGTGATAGGTGAAGTCGGATTGTTGACAGCTCTCTGACCAGTCTGTTTCGAGGTAAGTTTAGCTCGGCCAATGATGTTGAAAATGCTTGAAAATTGGTAGGTGACTATTTTGGACAGTTTTGAACATTTTTTTGCAAAAATAGGCCGAAGCTAATTTCGACTCTAAGTCCTCAAAATGGTAAATATTTAAAATGTGTCCAAATATGGAAATCTGGAAAAATGGAGCAGGTTTTGACAGATGCACTGACCTTGTAGGATGAACCAGATTTGACTTAGTAAATGATATCCAAAATGAATTAAGTTTGGTGTGCTGCTATATTTTTCAGTTCTGGACATTTTTGTCAGAAATGGACTAAGGTTAAATCTAACCCTAAGGACCTCAAAAACGTCAATTATCGAAATGTGTGCAAATTTGGACAGTTTTGTGCTATTCCACTGTTTCGGCTATAACTAATGATCCCGAACTCCAATTGATGCAAGGTTTGTTCCAGATTTTACTTCACTTATTAAGATTTAATTTGACATCTTATTCACTGGAATTGGAGATTGTTTGCTTGTCTTAATGTTTGTGAGAAAACAGCCTATTGCAGTGAGGGTTTCACTTAGTTATATGCTTGGAAAAATTGTTGTAACCTCTCTTGTGGTGTTAATTGCTTGGAATTGTGGTGTTGGGATGTTGTGTGGACTGTTTGAGAACTTGAGGATGTTTGAATTAAATGATGCATGACTTGAGATTGACTTTGAGTTGACTTAGGGTTTAATCACACGGTTAAGCATGAAACGGAAACCCTAATGACTAGGTAGGCTTGCTAAGTGTTGATCATTTGGATATTGTGTGGAATTATATGCTTAGTAGGCTGCCCGTAAATGCCTTTATAGTCCTAAATGTGATTCTGATCATTGCATGTTGACAAATGGGCTTTTCTAGCATTCGAACCCACATAGATGTTATTGCATGTTGAATAATCTTATTACTTGATCACGTGGGCTTTGTAATGAGTTATAAGGCTTGATTTACATGTGTTACATGGCTGCCCGTTAAATGTTCATATAACTCTATATGCCTTTCAAGTAAAATTACCTGTTTTATCGTGCCCTGCCTGTTTACTTGGTCAATGTGCAATCTTATGACTGTCCGGAGGTAACCTACTTTGTTGTCCTCCAAATGTGATATATTATATGTCATAAATGTGCATTGCATACAAGGTTGCAACCTTTCCTGTCGGCATGGTAGCGATCACGCATACCGGGCGGCATCGGGCTTGCCGGTGCACCCGTGACTACCATGGTCCCATTCCCTCTCTCGCTTGGGGGCTAGACTTCCTCGGAGAATTGGATCGTAGGATTTAGGAGTACATCCGGAGTACACTCACCTGGCGTGTTTGGGAATGATTTGAAGTCGGCCGCAACAACTGATCTGAGAGCAAAAGCTCACTATATCATTTCTACTATGTGTATAAGTACTCTCGCTTGGTTCCTAGAGAACCTCGGGGAAGAAAGACCGGTATTTCTGTTTCTGTACTTATATTTTTGTTGTGTTCATGCTTGCAAAAGGATTTCATGAGTTGAACTGAAAAATGTGCTTCAAAACCTATTTCTCGTTCCCGCTCGCTGAGTTCATAAGGACTCACCCTCTTTTATCATCTCAGGTGAAGAAGATCCAGAACAGGTAACCGAGGACGGTGTGCCTAATGATGAATCCCTGGAGTGATTTCCTATTTGTGTGCTTTGCGTGATTATGGCTACATGTGAACTTTATACTACTTGAAGACTATTTCCTTTTATGTTGCTCGATGTTGTGATGTAAAAGACCCCCATTGTAATTTGGGGTCTAATTTTGGTTTGTACTGATATTGCTAGACAGACATTAGACACTAATGTGATCATTTTGCTATTTGTCACTGCTAGTATCTATCATAGGTTATGTGTATTAGTTAAGGACTAAGTAAATGAACTTATCCAATCTTAAACAGGTACTCACTGTTAAGCTAAGATCAACAGGTACTTTTGTAACGAGGATAAACAAACAAACGAGACATAGTATCATGCTAGGTTATAAATCAAACGATACATCAAGATATCCAATAGCCGTTTCAATTGATGATAAATAGCAATCTTAGCTGGAAATGAAATTAAGATTAGAGAAATTTGAGGCATTTAGGGAATTAGGTTAAACCAAAGAGCCCATTACAGCCGTTATGCTACCAATTTTCTGGAAAAACTTGGAGTTTAGACTAAAACGATAAGTGTTAAATCTTCATAAACGGTTAAGTATGTGACATGTCCTGACCGTTTAGGTCACACCCTAGTCTAACCTTATTGTCCGGGTTAGGGCGTGACACGTAATGCAATGGACGTGGTCTAGTGTAGTGGCGATCCAAGCACCGCTTGGGCAGGAAGGTAGTTTGCTAGTCTCGTTCCGTGCATACGGGTGCATACATGAGGACGGTGGGAGGCATGCGTGATGCGCGTGTCGCTTAGCACATGTGGCATTGGCTTTCGTTAAGCAACGACGCAAGCTTTGCAATGAGACGATTACTGATGCTTCAATGTCGTGGCAATCCAAGCACCATACGACCTTGTAGCTATCCCCCGGTTGTTTCCGACGGGCCTGTGAGATGCGCGAATCGCCTAGCACACGATGCCATAGTCCTCGCTGAGTCGTAATATGACGGACGTGGTCTAGTGCCATGGCGATCCAAGCACCTCGTGGGCAGGAAGGTAGTTTGCTTGTCCCGTTCCATGCATACAGGTGCATACAAGGGGACGGTGGGGGGCATGCGTGATGCGCGAATCGCCTAGCACATGTGGCATTGGCTTTCGTTAAGCAAGGACGCGAGCGTTGCGATGAGATGATTACTAATGCTTCAATGTCGTGGTGATCCCAGCACCTTGCGACCTCGAAGCCGTCCCCCGATGTGTTCCCACTAGCCTGCGTGATGCGCGAATCGCCTAGCACACGACACCATGGTCCTCTCTGAGTCGTAATGCGATGGACGTGGTCTAGTGCCGTGGTGATCCAAGCACTGCATGGGCAGTAAGGTAGTTTGCTTGTCCCGTTTCATGCATACGGGTGCATACAGGGGGACGGTAGTGGGCATGCGTGATGCGCGAATTGCCTGGTACATGTGGCATTGGCTTTTGTTAAGTAACGACGCGAGCATTGCGATGAGACGATTGCTGATGCTTCAATGTCGTGGCGATCCAAGCACCATGCTGCCTCGAAGCCATCCCCCGGTGTGTTCCCACTGGCCTGCGCGATGCGCGAATTGCCTACCACACGACCCCATGGTCCTCGCTGAGTCATAATGTGACGGATGTGGTCTAGTGTCATGGCGATCCAAGTACCGCATGGGCAGGAAGGTAGTTTGCTTGTCCCGTTATGTGTATAGGGGTGCATACAGGGGGATGGAAGAGGGCATGCATGATACGCGAATGGCCTAGCACATGTGGCATTGGCTTTTGTTAAGCAACGACGTGAGCGTTGCGATAAGACGATTGCTGATGCTTCTATGTTGTGGTGATCCAAGCACTGTGCGGCCTCAAAGCCGTCGACCGGTGTATTTCCACTGGCTTGCGCGATGCATGAATCGCCTAGCACACGATGCCATGGTCCTCGCTGAGTCGTAATATGACGGAGTGGTCTAGTGTCGTGGCGATCCAAGCACTGCGTGGGCAGGAAGGTAGTTTGCTTGTCCCGCTCCATGCATATGAGTACATACAGGGGGACGGTGTGGGGCATGCATGATGCGCAAATCGCTTAGCACATGTGGCATTGGCTTTTGTTAAGCAACGACGCGAGTGTTGCAATGAGATGATTGTTGATGCTTCAGTGCCGTGGTGATCCAAGCACCATGCTGGCTTGAAGCCGTCCCCCGGTGTGTTCTCACTGGCCTGCGCGATGCGCGAATCGCCTAGCACAGGACGCCATGGTCCTCATTGAGTCGTAATGCGACGGACATGGTCTAGTGTCATGGCGATCCAAGTACCACATGGGCAGGAAGTCCGCTTTCGGTTGGTACATCAATTGCGTGCAATCAGTGCATGGTCGGGCACCACGAAGTAGGCCCTTAAGCTTGCGACATGCGGCCTGGTCATATACCTCATGCTGTTCTCGTCCCGTGTCCCTCAGAAATTCTTCATGCCTAGCGGTGCGTGTTCGGGCCATCTCGCCGGTTCCATTCGCTTGAAGGGCGTCGTTTGCCTAGACAGTGGGGCGGTTATCGGCTTGGTGGTCTGAGCATAGCGAATGTGATATCACGTTAGTGGTTGTCGGCTTGTGTGGGTCGATTGGATCCCTGCTTGAGCAGTGACGTCCGCCCCTGCTTGCCTCTTCATTCGCGGACCGAGTACTTACTCCAACTTTTGCCTTGCGTCTGCCTCCGTGGACGACGTGGGGCGAACCCCTAAGCATGTCATGTGTTCCACGCTGCTTACTCCAACAAGTGCGGCACATGTGGCCCGTGGGGCGTCGCTCGATCTCTTGGATGCACCACACCATGATGATATGGGGTCCTTGGCCTCTCTTTGCCCGAAATAAGCGTTCGTCGCTAATCGCGTACGATGGTCGTTCGCTTGTCTCGAGCTGTCGACCCTTAGGGGACTATGTGCCTCGTGCGATGCCGACGTCAATGAGGAATGCTACCTAGTTGATCCTGCCAGTAGTCATATGCTTGTCTCAAAGATTAAGCCATCCATCTGTATGTATGAACTAATTCAGACTGTGAAACTGCGAATGACTCATTAAATGAGTTATAGTTTGTTTGATGGTATCTACTACTCGGATAACCGTAGTAATTCTAGAGCTAATACGTGCAACAAACCCTGACTTTTGGAAGGGATGCATTTATTAGATAAAAGGTCGACGCGGGCTCTGCCCGTCGCTGCGATAATTCATGACAACTCGACAGATCGCATGGCCCTTGTGCCGGCGACGCATCATTCAAATTTTTGCCCTATCAACTTTCGATGGTAGGATAGTGGCCTACCATGGTGGTGACGGGTGACGGAGAATTAGGGTTCGATTCCGGAGAGGGAGCCTGAGAAACGGCTACCACATCCAAGGAAGGCAGCAGGTGCGCAAATTACCCAATCCTGACACGGGGAGGTAGTGACAATAAATAACAATACCGGGCTCAAAGAGTTTGGTAATTGGAATGAGTACAATCTAAATCCCTTAACGAGGATCCATTGGAGGGCAAGTTTGGTGCCAGCAGCCACAGTAATTCCAGCTCCAATAGCGTATATTTAAGTTGTTGTAGTTAAAAAGCTCGTAGTTGGACTTTGGGATGGGTCGGCCGGTCCACCTCAGGTGTGCACCGGTCGTCTCGTCCTTTCTGCTGGCGATGAGCTCCTGGCCTTAACTGGCCGGGTCATGCCTCCGACGTTGTTACTTTGAAGAAATTAGAGTTCTCAAAGCAAGCCTATGCTCTGTATACATTAGCATGGGATAACATTATAGGATTTCGATCCTATTGAGTTGGTCTTCGGGATCGGAGTAATGATTAACAGGGACAGTCAGGGGCATTCATATTTCATAGTCAGAGGTAAAATTCTTGGATTTATGAAAGACGAACAACTGTTACTCGATTTGTTTCATATATTTGCGTACCTTATTATTTGTAATACGTGACATGTTTTCAAAAAGAGTTTTCATAAATTGAACCGGAAAATGAGTTCCAAAATGTATTTCTCGTTCCCCCTCGCTGAGTTCATAAGGACTCACCCTCTTTTATCATCTCAGGTGAAGAAGACCCAGAACAGGTACCCGAGGACGGTGTGCCTAATGATGAACCCCTGGAGTGATTGCCTGTCCTATGTGCTTTGCTTGATTTATGGCCATTTGTGAAGACTATGCTACTTGAAGACTGTTTCTTTCATGTTGTTTAATGTGTAATGTAAAAGACCCCCATTGTAATTTGGGGTCTAATTTTGGTTTGTACTGATATTTGCTAGACAGACTCTAGACAATACTATGATCGTTTTGCTATTATTACCGCTAGTATCTATCATAGGTTATGACATATTAGTAAGGACTAAGTAAATGAACCTATCCAATCTTAAACAGGTGCTTTTGTAACGAGGATAAACAAACAAACGAGACATAGTATCATGCTAGGTTACAAATCAAACGAGACATTGAGATAACCAATAGGCATTTCAATTGATGTTAAATAGTAATCCTAGTTGGAAATGAAATTAAGATTGGAAAAATTTGAGGCGTTTAGAGAATTAGGCCAAACCAAAGAGTCCAATTACAGCCGTTATGCTGCCGGTTTTTCGAAAAATTTTAGAGTTTAGGCCAAAACGTTAAGTGTTAAATCTTCATAATCGGTTAAGTATGTGACGTGTCCTGAACTTTAGATCACACCCTAGTCTAACCTTTATAGGCCAGGTTGGGGCGTGACAGTACGCGCAAGTGGCTCGCGCTGGGTGTAACACCCCGATCCCTCTTGAGACCGGGAGTTCTATCATTCAATCTAATCACAACCCAAACCAAAACCCGGGCATAATTTTCAGGGAAAATAGACGGAGTCTCCCCTGTTTCTAGGCGAAATGTAAAACCTGCGACAGCATATAAGTGGACCAATACCATGTCCAAACATTCAACCACCTCAAGGCCATCCGAACCTTGGTTCACAACAAGCAAATCACAAGTAAATATACATTCAAGCTTAGCAATTAAACTACACCAACCTATTTCATAAGCTAGACCATCATACCTTTCTATCTCTTTTCCTTTGTCATTACAAATATACATTGAAGTTAAGCTACATTAACTAAATGCATAATCTAATAAAACTTAAATTACATCCTCTTTAACATTAAATACATATAATACATAAAAGCATACAACTTTACAACTTTGACAACTCTAGTCACATAGGCACGCAAGACAACTCTTCAAGCACGGACTTTCACGAAATCACGAACTTTTCAGCTAACATGGCATTTCCTGAAATGTGGTGGTGAGGAGTGAGTATACACAACACGTATACTCAGTGAGGGCGAGACAGATATCGAGTTGGAGAGAAAGAAAGTCGTGCAATGCAAATAAGATAGTTAAGCAATATAACTGATAAATAAGCAATCAAAACAAACAATCAATACAATAAGCAATTACTGAAAGCATTAACACAACCATTCAAAGCTATACCACACTTTGAAGGCTATGGTTCACTCATACGAGCAATGTACCATTACACGAGCGATACATCAATCTCGAGCTTGATGTTGACAACGATGACAATAAGCGCGCATCCACCTTATATCACCAGTTTGGAATACCTCGGAAGTATCCATCAATCTACGACCCAAATCTCCCTGGGAGGCAACCCAAGCGAGAAAAGGGAATAGCAGCGGAGCTAGAGCAACCAACACTGGCAACCCGAGGCTACCCAGAGAGGCCCATCACTCACGCGCGAGACACTATGCAATGCAAGACTCGATATAAGGCAATAAACGAGCGATAACACAACAATACAAACTAGTGACAACAAACGAGATAACAAGCAATCACAATCAATACTAACATTCAACTAACTTTTCAAGCATAACAAGCAATAATAAGCAACAATAACACCAATTAAACAAGTATATCAAGCAACCCTAAGCATTCTATAGGCATAATATCAAGATAACAAGCAAAATCACAAATTGGTCCCAACTATCAAAATACTACCATTTTCAAACGAGCCACGAGTTCTAGAAACCGACTTCGCCAATCCTCCTAGTTCACCATAAGGCACGTCTAAGGACCCCGAAACCCTACTTTACCCTAGAATTCGCGCAAAGCCCCGATTTCCCTCTTTGCTCGTTTGAACTACAACTATACTAACCAAACATCCAACCAACGCCATAATCACACCAAAAGTGCTTCCATGGCCTCCCGAAACAATGCCATCACGCAAAATGAGAAAATGCTAAACTCGACCTAAACGACCCCGACTTTCACCAAGGCATTTTTCTCATTTTTTCCATTACGCAACCTAAACAAATCATGCATTTAGACATTCTAGCATACCTAGCACCTTTTCACATCAACAGACAGCATAACAACGCAACTTTATCGTTTCAAGGGTTTACTATTCACGTTTTACTATTCAACTAACAAATTATATTTCAATTTCAATATTCAACCGCAGAAAATGTTAAAAAGCTATAAATACATATTCTACGATTGCTAGAGAATATTCTACAAGCCTCAAAACGATCAAAATAACATTCTACGGATAAAACTCAAAAATTAAAGTTAAAGCATAAAACTTTCAAATGCACAAATAAACATGAAACCCTCACCTTAGACGCTCCTAGACGCAAGGAAAACCTCCTAGGATGCCTCGGAAACCACCCCGTGCAAGCTCACGCGAAGAATCGAAGAATTGAAGTTGAATTTTTCTTTTTTTCTTCTCCCTCATTTTCGGCCCTGCTTGCTTCTGTTCAGTTCTGTTTTTTCTTTTATTTATGTTATTTTAGGCTATTAAAAGAGGGCACAAGGTCAAAATGGTCAAGGCTTGGTCAATGCTCACTTAAGTTGGTCAAACTAGCTTATTTCATGCATTTTTAGGCTAAAACAACTAAGGAAACATCAATTCTAGCTAACTACAATTAAATTATAAAATTTAAGGCACTAAAATACTAGTTTCACTATTTGCTGAGGACTCGAATTCATTTCCTAACTATTTCTCTCGATATGCAATGCACGTTGTGACAACAAAGAAGTAACAACTAATTCTCAAAGAATCTAAGAAATATATCATTTTTGGAAAGCATCATAGTTTCGAATTTACTCCGGCTCAGAGTTACTTTCCTCATTTATTTGAAAACCGAGTGATTTTAATGCAAGACAACCAAAACCGATTATTAAAATAACCAAAACAATCAAGGTAATCAATATTCATCTAAATTAATTAATTTAACCATTTCTAGAACATTTTAAAGAATTATGAAGTCAATATTAAGATACAAATGAAAGTTAATATAACACGTAGTCAAATACAATTAAACACTAACATTTAAAATAACACTTAATTAATCACAAGAAAAGAAATTCAATTACTATAATTATAAAGAATATGTAATAATCTTTTAATTATTCAATTTACAACTACTAAATGCTTCCAAGAGGAATATTAAAACAGTGCAAATTGGTTGATTTAACTAATTAAACATTTAATCAAATGCAGTCAAGTGCTATTAAATGCATGCCGGGTTCGGGTTATCACACTGGGCGCTATTGGGGCACGGCTGGGGCACTGTTGGGGCACGATTGGGGCACTATAGGTGTACACGTCGGGGACGAAGGGGGATGTTAGGGGACGGCTTTGGCACTACTAGGGGACGTTGGGCACGGCGGGCAATGTTAAGCATTCGGGGGTATTGGGCATGCGGAATGTATTATGACACGAATTTGGACATTGATATTCTTTTACAAGTGGTTTTCAGATCGACGAAGTAGTCTTAACCTTTACCTTGTCCAACAAATAGTTCTTCACATTTGTTAGGCGAAATAGATTAATCGGTTTCCCAATCCATCCAAAAAAAATTTTAATGCCAAATATCATGTAAACAAATTAATTTATGAATTAATATAAATTTTCCTAAATTTTCTGGTATTTTTTCTTATTTTTTCCTATTTTTTGTAATTTTTAAATATTAAAAATTAATTTTTCAAAAAAAATATTTTTGAATATCATTTAACAAATTAATGTATGAATTAATATAAAATTTTCTGAATTTTCTACTATTTTTCCTAATTTTTTCCTATTTTTCGCAATTATTAAATATTAAAAAATATTTTTTCGAAAAAATAATTCTGAAGCATTTGGATATCATATGCTATCAATAAGGAGCAAGTTGGGTACGAAGATCATGCCATATGGGGCTTTTTATAGTGTAAAACACCGATTATGAATCTCTGGCAAAATGTACGCTATTACTGTCACTTGGGTTTTTGCATCTAAATATACTATAGGGGGGTATGTGGTGTCAAGCCTCCTGGTCAAGGTTTATGCGGGGGGACGTTGTGGGCACTTCGTGCCACATTGTGGGCAATATCGTGGGCTATATTGTGGGCTACATTGTGGGCGGGAATGCCTACCGAGTGAATCACGCCAAGGTATTGCATTGCATACCTGTACGTTGGGGCCGTGCCACCCCCGCCCTGCGTCCCCCAGCATGTCCCTTGGCGCGGCACCAGGATGGCTAATGAGAAACGTGGTGGCTTCCCTAGCCCCTCATTATCCATCTTGGTACCACAACACCGTCGACGTCATTGGGATGGTTAATGAGGGGGTGAGTGGTTGCCCAAGCACAAAACTAGCCATCCCCGTGCCGCCGGCTAGCTACACGTTAGGGGATATTCTAGTCCCCCGACATGTCGCTGAGCCTGCGCGATGCGCGAATCGCCTAGCACACGAAGTCATGGCCGTTGCTGAGTAGATGCCCGCGGCCCTAGTCTAGTGTCGTGGAGATCCAAGCATCGCGTGGGCTTGGGGGATGGTAGAGGCAAGCGTGATGCGTGAATCGCCTAGCACACGTGGCAATCACTTTCGTTAAGCAACGACGCGAGCGTTGCGATGAGACGATTGCTAATGCTTCAATGTCGTGGCGATCCAAGCACTATGTGGCCTAGAAGCCGTCCGTCGCTGGGTTCTGACGTGCCTGTACGATGCGTGAATTGCCTAGCACACGACGCCATGGTCCTCGCTGGGTCGTAATGCGACAGACATGGTCTAGTGTCGTGGCGATCCAAGCACCACGTGGGCAGAAAAGTAGTTCGCTTGTCCCGTTCCGTGCATACAAGAGGACGGTGGGGGGCATGCGTGATCCGCGAATCGCCTAGCACATGTGGCATTGGCTTTCGTTAAGCAACGACGCGAGCGTTGCGATGAGACAATTGCTGATACTTCAATGTCGTGGCGATCCAAGCACCATGCGGCCTTGAAGCCGTCCCCTGGTTGGTTCCGACAGGCCTATGCGATGCGCGAATTGCCTAGCACATGACGCCATGGTCCTTGCTGAGTCGTAATGCGACGGATGTGGTCTAGTGCCAAGGCGATCCAAGCACCGCGTGGGTAGGAAGGTAGTTCGCTTGTCCCGTTCCGAGCATACAGGGAGACGGTGAGAGGCATGCGTGATGCGCAAATCGCCTAGCACATGTGGCATTGGCTTTCATTAAGTAACGATGCGAGAGTTGCGATGAGACGATTGCTGATGCTTCAATGTCATGGCGGTCCAAGCTCTATGCCGCCTTGAAGCCGTCCCCCGGTTGGTTTCGACAGGCATGTGTAATGCGCAAATCGCCTAGCATACGACACCATGGTCCTCGCTGAGTCGTAATGCGACGGACGTGGTCTAGTGTCGTGGCGATCCAAGCACTGCGTGGGTAGGAAGGTAGTTTGCTTATCCAGTTCCGTGCATACAGGGGGACGGTAGTGGGCATACGTGATGCGCGAATCGCCTAGCACATGTGGCATTGACTTTTGTTAAGCAACGATGAGAGCGTTGCGATGACACGATTGCTGATGCTTCAATGTCGTGGCGATCCAAGCACCGTGCTGCCTCGAAGTCATCCCCCGGTATATTCCCACTGGCCTGCGCGATGCACGAATAGCCTAGCACATGACGCCATGGTCCTCCCTGAGTCGTAATATGACGGACGTGGTCTAGTGCCGTGGCGATCCAAGCACCGCGTGGGCAGGAAAGTAGTTCACTTGTCCCGTTCTGTGCATACAGGGGGATGGTGAGGGACATGCGTGATGCGCGAATTGCCTAGCACATGTGGCATTGGCTTTCATTAAGTAATGACGTGAGCGTTGCGATGAGACGATTGCTGATGGTTCAATGTCATGGCAATCCAAGCATCGTGCGACCTCGAAGCCATCCCCCAGTATGTTCTCATTAGCCTGTGTGACGCACGAATCGCCTAGCACAAGACGCCATGGTCCTCGCTGAGTCGTAATGCGACGAACGTTATCACGCCCCGACCCAACCCCCAGGCTAAAGGTTAAGTCCGGACCCGACACACGGACAGAGTCTCCCCTGTACCGTGAACATTTTAAAAACCTGTGAACATTTAAACAAAGTCCCAACAATACAATACAAGCTTTTCTTAAATAAACAACAAAGTTCTAAGGCCATCCAAGCCTTATGGTACACAATAGTTCCAAAACACACAAGCATGCGAGAACTTATTATCAACATAGTTTTATAATCATGACATTCTAGGAAATCAATTAAACATAATTGGAAGACCAAACATTTCTACTTTAAGTCATTCACTCTCAAGCAAGCAAAGCAAATAGAAGTAGATTATAAGTTATTACAGTTCATAGGCTTTCAAAGCTACAACACAACCAACTAGTCTTCAACTTATATAACAAGCATATACATAGCCCTTGGGCTACAAAATAGTACATAAAGTAATCAGATGAATCTTCCACATAGCAGCAATTCATTAACCACCTCAAGCTATCAGGCACAGCAACTAAGGTAAAGGCTCAATCTGAACTTCTTCTTCCTCAACTAAATCAACAAGCTGGGGATCACCCTCAGCGTCTCCTGAAACAGATATCGAGGTATGAGCAACCACTGTTGCCCAGTGAGGGATATAGTCCCGGGGCGTGCAATGCAACAGATAATACAGTTATACAACAATATCACTTAGACAATTTAAGAAGTAATGATAACATAAGTAACCACACATTTAAAAGGATACATTTCACACAATCCCCTATACACCAATCTTCACTAGTCTTCATTCACGATCCACGAACCACGAGCACGATCACGATAAGCCGGCATAACCCCAATCACTCCAGTGGGTGTACTCCGGATGTACCCCGAATCCTACGACCCAACATCCCTTGGCAATCTCCGGACCAGGCGAATGAGGGAATAGGGCACGGAGTTTGAATATCCACCGGCAAGCCCTCTGCCGTCCAGCCGATATTCAACACATCCGCCCCTGACACTATGGTTGCGCAACCACTATGCAATGCACTTAACGATGGCAAGTTAATAACAATAATATAAGCATTAACACACATGAGGATCAACAAAGTAGGTTGACCTCGATGCAATTAGGATAGAAGCAAATATAGAAGCTAATAAGCAGTTTACAAATGAACATATACAAAATAAGCATAGGATCATACCAAAAGTTCCAAATCAACTTAATATCACATATAAACACTCAAGAAGTCATGCCGTGAGTTTAGAAGTGTGAGACAACCGAAATTGCACTTAATCCCCTTTATTTTACAAACTATTTCTCTTCCAAACCAAAGTTAATGATTTCATTTTCAAAGGAAACTCTCCCAACTTTCTAACTAACCCTCAAGGTACCCTCTCAATCCTCTAATTCAATCAAATGCCCGCGTTTACCCCGAAAGTCCCAATTTCCCTCTTTTGGCTTTAACCTACACCTACATTGTCCGGGCTTCAAACAAGGGATATCAAGGCATCTATATCACCTAGGTAGCCTAAGGATACTAGAATTGAAGCCCGAATCCACCCAGATTCGCATTAACCCCGAAAGCCCCAAATTAAAGTCGGCTATTCTCCATTTTTAGGCGATTTAAGGGCAATGCAAGTGCACGGGGCTATTAGGTTATCTTCACTAACACCTAAGGCATCTATTAGAAGCATTAAATCAAGCTAATTCGAGCAATTACACAAAACCCTAGAAAAAACGTCACTATTCACCCTAAAAATCAAACTAACGATTCTAACCGTTTAAATTGCGAAATGACAGTTCAAATGTGTTCTCTAGCATTCATATAGATGGTATATTAGCATAGATAACAATTACAATGGCATATAATCATATTTTCAACAAATCAAGAAATGAGCAACTATTTAAAAATGCAAAAACAAGTCGTGAAATCCCTCACCAACGCGCGTAGGAACATCTAGGAAGCTTGCACACACCCTAATCTAGTTGCCCTAGGCTTGGAGTGGCTTGAATCGAAGAGTTGAAGAGCAAAAATGGTTTTTCCTCACTGTTTGCTGCTGTCGGCCAGCTCCTGCTCCAATTTCAGCTTTTATTTTTTTTCTTTGTTATCTAATGAGCTAAATAAGGTTATTTAATGATTGGCTAAGGTGGGGTCTTGATTGGGTGCTTAGGTGGCTTCTAAAATGCGCGTAGTAAGCTTAAAAACGATCCTAAGGTAGTAAAATATATGCTAGCTAATTAATTACCTAAGTTAGTTACGTAACACTATTCACTCAACTACAAAAATCATTTTCTAAACGAGCCCTCCTAACGCTTTTAGTTCAAATGCACATTTTTCCCACTACTTTTACAATTAATATGATTTAATAAAAATGTTAATTAATTAATAGAAGACAGTTTAAAAATGGAGTGAATAGTAACTCAAGAAGGCAGTCAATAATGCACAGAAGGAAATGTGCAAACAAAGATGCAACAGTAATTAAATGCATGGCTAAATCTCGGGCGTCACATCCTCTCCCCCTTAAACTAATTGCGTCCACGCAATTCGTACATGATTCGGCGAATAACTCTGGATATCGATCCCGCATCTGATCCTCTCTTTCCCACGTCGCATCCTCTATTCCGTGATGATCCCACAGAACTTTAACCATCGGAATGCTTTTAGTCCTCAGCTCCTGAACTTTCTGATCAACAATTCGAAGAGGTTTCTCTGTGTAGGTCAAAGTTTCACTGATCTCTAGCGGTTCCGGCTCAAGTATGTGAGAGGGATCTGGCTGATACTTCCGAAGCATGGAAACATGGAATACGTCATGAATTCTGCCCAGACTGGGAGGTAAAGCTAGACGGTAGGCCAAATCACCAACAGTTTCAGTTATCTCAAACGGTCCCACATATCGAGGACTGAGTTTACCTCCTTTACCATGCCGAATCAAACCCTTGCGAGGAGAAATTTTCAGAAATACCCGGTCCCCCACAGCAAATTTCAGATCACGACGTCGTCTATCAGCATAACTCTTTTGCCGGCTCTGTGCTGTAAGCATTCTTTTTCTGATAAGCTGCACATGATCAATCATTTTGTTCATTTCAGGTAAGAGAGTAGGGTCGATAGTCTTCATTTCACCAACGTCATCCTAGTAGAGAGGAGACCGGCATTTACGCCCATAAAGTGCCTCATAAGGTGCCATACCAATAGTAGCTTGATAACTATTGTTGTAGGCGAACTCTGCTAGTGGCAAATACTTCTCCCAACTCTTACCGAAGTCCATAATACAAGCCCGCAACATATCCTCAAGGATTAAGATAGTTCTCTCGGATTGACCATCTGTCAGAGGATGATAAGTTGTACTGAAACTTAAAGTCGTGCCCAAAGCTTTCTGAATCTTCTGCCAGAACTGAGATGTGAATCTGGGATCTCTATCTGACACGATACTCTTTGGAATTCCATGTAGTCGGACAACATTCTCAATATACAACTCTACTAGTTTATCAAGAGAATCAGACTTCTTTTTAGCAATAAAATGAGAAGTCTTGGTCAGTCTATCCACAATAACCCAGACTGAGTCATTACCCCTCGAAGACCTCGGTAAATCAGAGACGAAATCCATAGTAATATGATCCCATTTCCAAACAGGAATAGCCAAGGGCTGCAACAACCCTGCAGGTCTCTGATGTTCTGCTTTAACTTTCTGACAAGTAAGGCATCGAGCAACATAGTCAGCAATTTCTCTCTTCATATTATTCCACCAGAAATTCTGCTTTAAATCTTTATACATTTTCGTACTGCCTGGATGGATAGTATATCGAGAACTGTGTGCCTCAGCAAGAATATCCTTCTTTAGAGTTGGATCATTCGGAATACAGATTCTACCTTTGAATTTGAGAATACCATCGTCGTGCAGTTTGAAATCCGACTCTCCCCCTTTAGAATTCTCTAAGACTTTCAACAATTGAAGATCAGCCTGTTGAGCTTCTCGAATCCTGGATAACAACAGAGATTGAATCTGCAAACTTGCAAATTGAATACCAGAATTTGAAGTACTAGGCTTCCATAAGCACAATTCTTCCATGATTTCCCAATTCTTGATAATTAAGCTCGCAACAGTAGCCTTTCGGCTCAAAGCATCAGCAACAATATTGGCCTTACCCGGAAGATAGTTAATGGTGCAGTTATAGTCCTCAAGTAATTCCAGCCAACGCCTCTGCCTCATGTTCAACTCTTTCTGTGAAAACAGATATTTCAAGCTCTTATGATCTGTAAAGATTTCAAATTTGTTGCCCCAGAGATAATGACGCCATTTCTTTAACGCAAGAATGATAGCTGCAAGCTCAAGATCATGAGTCGGATAGTTGAGTTCATAAGGTTTCAGTTTCCTGGAAGCATAAGCAATAACCCTGCCATTCTGCATCAATACACAACCCAGACCTTCCTTCGAAGCATCACTATAGATCACCAGATTATCATAACCCTCAGGTAAAGCAAGAATAGGAGCTGTAGTCAATCTCTTCTTCAATTCCTGGAAGCTGGCCTCACATTTATCACTCCAGTCAAATACGGTTTTCTTCTGAGTAAGTTGAGTTAAAGGCCCTGCAATCTTAGAGAAATCTTTTACAAACCTTCGATAATACCCAGCTAACCCAAGGAAGCTACGAATCTCCGTGACAGTTTCAGGTCGTTTCCAAGATAACACAACTTCAATCTTCGCTGGATCAACAGAAATACCATCCTACGAGATAATATGGCCCAGAAAAGCAACTTGCTTAAGCCAGAATTCACATTTGCTAAACTTTGCAAATAACTGATGCTCCTGAAGAGTCTGCAACACCATTCTGAGATGTTGTTCATGTTCCGTCTCAGATTTAGAATAGACAAGGATATCATCAATAAATATGACCACAAATTGGTCCAGATAAGGACGGAATACCCTCTGCATTAAGTCCATGAATGCGGCGGGAGCATTAGTAAGACCAAACGGCAAGACAACAAACTCATAATGGCCATATCGAGTTCTGAAAGCAGTTTTAGGAACATCGTCTTTCTTAATCCTCAGTTGATAATAACCCTGCCTCAGATCAAATTTAGAGAATACCCTGGCGCCTTGCAACTGATCAAACAACTCTTCGATTAAAGGCAAAGGATATTTATTTTTAATGGTTACCTGATTAAGACCCCGATAATCAATGCATAGGCGAAGTGATCCGTCTTTCTTTTTAACGAATAGGACTGGTGCACCCCAAGGCGAAGAACTCGGCTGAATGAATCCCTTCTCAAGCAAGCCCTGTAATTGAACTTTCAATTCCTGCAACTCAGGTGGAGCCATTCTGTACGGAGTCCTAGAGATAGGTGAAGTCCCCGGCAATAAATCAATCATGAACTCTATCTCTCTATCAGGCGGTAACCCAGGTAATTCCTCAGGAAAGACCCCCGGAAACTCCCTCACGATAGGTACATCATTCAATTTCAATTGATCCCCAGGTTGATTAATCAAATATGCAAGATAAGCCTCACAACCCTTGCTCAATAATTTAGATGCCCTAATAGAAGAAATAATAGGAGTTCCCGTAGATTTTCTACTACCAACTATTTTAAGTATAGGCTGGTCAGGCATTTCTAGATACACAATCTTCTTTCTACAATCAAGCTGGGCATAATATTTACTTAACCAGTCCATCCCCAATATAATTTCAAAGTCATTGAAGGGTAGGATAATCAAATCAGCAGGAAAAACACGACCCTCAATAAATATACTACATGCTCTGCAAATAGATCTAGTAACAAACTTCGGACCCATAGGAGTATAAACCACAATCTCATGCAACAGTTTATCATGTTTCAATTTAGCATTTTGTGCACAAGTAGGAGTAATAAAAGAATGCGAAGCCCCGGAATCAATTAAAACCTTAACTGATTGATCATTAAGAAGAAAAATACCTTCTACCACAGCGGTTGTATCCGGAAGTTCCTCAGCATCCAAAGCAAATACACGGGCCTGACCTCGTGGTGGTGGTGCTGCAGCTGGTGCCCTGGTCTGAGAGTTCTGAGCTGATGTCTGACCCCTAGGGTTCTGAAATTTCTGACAGTCTTTAACCCTGTGCTGATCACTGCCACAACCTGTACACTTGTTATGTTTCTTCCAACAAAAATCCTCAATGTGGCCCTGGCGCTGACAGAAGCTGCACTGCTGGTGACGTCTTGCAACAGTACCTCCCGAAGGAGCTCTGTAAGTAGAGGTAGCTGAACTACCCTGCTGCGAACGGGAAACTACTGGACGGAACTGACTCTGAGTCTGACTCTGAACTGGTCGTGCCTGAGTCTGAGTAGGCCCTGTGTAACTCTGAGTCTACCTCGGCTGCGAACTCTGCCCAACTGATACAGTCTGCCCCTGGTACCCTTGACTCTGAGACTGAAACCGTTTACTCGATTGACTAGTCTTGGCTAACACATCGGCTTTCCGTTTCTCATATCTCGAGGCAGCTCGGACTACTGCAGCATAGTTGGGAAAATCATTTGAAGACAAGTTCAGCATAATATCTCTCCTCAAACCCAAGATGAACCTCTGAATCTTCATGTCCTCCGGCTGAATTAAAGCTGGTGCATAACGGGAAAGCCGGGTAAAAGTAGCCTCGTATTGATCTACCGTCATACTTCCCTGCTTCAAGTTTATGAACTCAGTTTGTCGCCTCTCGCGGGCAACTACCGATATATACTTGTCTCGAAATTCTCGGACAAAGTCGGCCCACGTATGATGAACTCCCTCAGCTCCCCATTTCTCACTGATGGTATTCCACCAATCTTCAGCATCACCCTCGAGTAGGAAAGTAGCATAAGTAATCTTCCTGTCATCATGGCACTCGAGTATCGCTGCCACTCTCTCAAACTTCCTTAACCACATCTCAGCTTTCATATCGTCCGGCTCCCCAAAGAAAGTATAGGCCCCATGATGTATAAACCGATCATACAGATTTCCCCCGGTAGGACCACTACCTCCGGCTCTCGCAGCCTGATTACCTCCAACGACCCCTGGCTGACCCTGTTGTGTAACAAACTGGGCGATAGTGTTCATAGCTGTGGCCATCGTGGCCAAGATATGTGCAGTGCTCGGTTCTTGAACCTGCGGTGCATTTTCGGCCACCTCAGCTTCTTGCCCATGAACCCCCTCGGGTTTTCCACCAACATTCGGATTATCAGCACGACGGCGAGGCCCTATCTCGAATAGCTAGAATGCAAAGTGTTATGACAGGTATATATATGTATATATGCAGTTTATAAGTAAACACATAAAGAAAGTCCAATTAGATTCACATAAAGTCAAGTACATAGAAGTTCAAATAAATATTCCACATTCTTGATGTAAACATAAATCACTAGATCATACTTGACATTCTAGACTCTTGATATTCTATTTCCATGCTAGCATGTTCATTCCTTATTCAAATTTCACTTAGGTCAATCAAAATCAAAGACTCATGTATTCACAAAGTCACATAACAAATCTCTACCCACAGACCGAGAAACTTAACCCGGCTTCATGCAATCTATAGCTCTGATACCACTTAAATGTCACGCCCCGACCCAACCCCCAGGCTAAAGGTTAAGTCCGGACCCGACACACGGACAGAGTCTCCCCTGTACCGTGGACATTTTAAAAACCTGTGAACACTTAAACAAAGTCCCAACAATACAATACAAGCTTTTCTTAAATAAACAACAAAGTTCTAAGGCCATCCGAGCCTTATGGTACACAATAGTTCCAAAACACACAAGCATGCGAGAACTTATTATCAACATAGTTTTATAATCATGACATTCTAGGAAATCAATTAAACATAATTGGAAGACCAAACATTTCTACTTTAAGTCATTCACTCTCAAGCAAGCAAAGCAAATAGAAGTAGATTATAAGTTATTACAGTTCATAGGCTTTCAAAGCTACAACACAACCAACTAGTCTTCAACTTATATAACAAGCATATACATAGCCCTTGGGCTACAAAATAGTACATAAAGTAATCAGATGAATCTTCCACATAGCAGCAATTCATTAACCACCTCAAGCTATCAGGCACAGCAACTAAGGTAAAGGCTCAATCTGAACTTCTTCTTCCTCAACTAAATCAACAAGCTGGGGATCACCCTCAGCGTCTCCTGAAACAGATATCGAGGTATGAGCAACCACTGTTGCCTAGTGAGGGATATAGTCTCGGGGCGTGTAATGCAACAGATAATACAGTTATACAACAATATCACTTAGACAATTTAAGAAGCAATGATAACATAAGTAACCACACATTTAAAAGGATACATTTCACACAATCCCCTATACACCAATCTTCACTAGTCTTCATTCACGATCCACGAACCACGAGCACGATCACGATAAGCCGGCATAACCCCAATCACTCCAGTGGGTGTACTCCGGATGTACCCCGAATCCTACGACCCAACATCCCCTGGCAATCTCCGGACCAGGCGAATGAGGGAATAGGGCACGGAGTTTGAATATCCACCGGCAAGCCCTCTGCCGCCCAGCCGATATTCAACACATCCGCCCCGACACTATGGTTGCGCAACCACTATGCAATGCACTCAACGATGGCAAGTTAATAATAATAATATAAGCATTAACACACATGAGGATCAACAAAGTAGGTTGACCTCGATGCAATTAGGATAGAAGCAAATATAGAAGCTAATAAGCAATTTACAAATAAACATATACAAAATAAGCATAGGATCATACCAAAAGTTCCAAATCAACTTAATATCACATATAAACACTCAAGAAGTCATGCCGTGAGTTTAGAAGTGTGAGACAACCGAAATTGCACTTAAACCCCTTTATTTTACAAACTATTTCTCTTCCAAACCAAAGTTAATGATTTCATTTTCAAAGGAAACTCTCCCAACCTTCTAACTAACCCTCAAGGTACCCTCTCAACCCTCTAATTCAATCAAATGCCCGCGTTTACCCCGAAAGCCCCAATTTCCCTCTTTTGGCTTTAAGCTACACCTACATTATCCGGGCTTCAAACAAGGGATATCAAGGCATCTATAGCACCTAGGTAGCCTAAGGATACTAGAATTGAAGCCCGAATCCACTCGGATTCGCATTAACCCCGAAAGCCCCAAATTAAAGTCGCCTATTCTCCATTTTTAGGCGATTTAAGGGCAATGCAAGTGCACGGGAATATTAGGTTATCTTCACTAACACCTAAGGCATCTAGTAGAAGCATTAAATCAAGCTAATTCGAGCAGTTACACAAAACCCTAGAAAACATGTCACTATTCACCCTAAAAATCAAACTAACGGATCTAACTGTTTAAATTGTGAAACTGCGGTTCAAATGTGTTCTCTAGCATTCATATAGATGGTATATTAGCATAGATAACAATTACAATGGCATATAATCATATTTTCAACAAATCAAGAAATGAGCAACTATTTAAAAATGCAAAAATAAGTCGTGAAATCCTTCACCAACGCGCGTAGGAACACCTAGGAAGCTTGCACACACCCTAATCTAGTTGCTCTAGGCTTGGAGTGGCTTGAATCGAAGAGTTGAAGAGCAAAAATGGTTTTTCCTCACTGTTTGCTGCTGTCGGCCAGCTCCTGCTCCAATTTCAGCTTTTATTTTTTTTTTCTTTGTTATCTAATGAGCTAAATAAGGTTATTTAATGATTGGCTAAGGTGGGGTCTTGATTGGGTGCTTAGGTGGCTTCTAAAATGCGCGTAGTAAGCTTAAAAACGAGCCTAAGGTAGTAAAATATATGCTAGCTAATTAATTACCTAAGTTAGTTACGTAACACTATTCACTCAACTACAAAAATCATTTTCTAAACGAGCCCTCCTAACGCTTTTAGTTCAAATGCACATTTTTCCCACTACTTTTACAATTAATATGATTTAATAAAAAGGCTAATTAACTAATAGAAGGCAGTGTAAAAATGGAGTGAATAGTAGCTCAAGAAGGCAGTCAATAATGCACAGAAGGAAAGGCGCAAGCAAAGATGCAACAGTAAGTAAATGTATGGCTAAATCTCGGGCGTCACAACGTGGTCTAGTGTCGTGGCGATCCAAGCACCGCGTGGGTAAGAAGGTAGTTTTCTTATCCGGTTCCGTGCATACAGGGGGACGGTAATGGGCATGCGTGATGCGCGAATCGCCTAGCACATGTGGCATTGGCTTTCGTTAAGCAACGACAAGAGCATTGCGATGAGACGATTGCTGATGCTTC
>CM075765.1:67226746-67246746 GCA_037974665.1 Ehretia macrophylla
TAGTGTTGTGGCGATCCAAGCATCGCTTGGGCAGGAAGGTAGTGTGCTTGTCCTGTTTCGTGCATACAGGGGGACGGTGGGGGGCATGTGTGATGCGCGAATCGCTTAGCATTTGTGGCATTACCTTTCGTTAAGCAACAATGTGAGCGTTGCGATGAGACGATTATTGATGCTTCAATGTCGTGGCGATCCAAGCACCATGCGGCCTAGAAGCCGTCCCCGGTTGGTTCCGATAGGCCTGTGCGATGCGCGAATTGCCTAGCACACGACGCCATGGTCCTCGCTGAGTCGTAATACGACGGTCGTGGTCTAGTGTCGTGGCGATCCAAGCACCGCGTGGGCAGGAAGGTAGTTTGCTTGTCCCGTTCCTTGCATACAAGGGGACGGTGGGGGGCAAGCATGATGCGCGAATCGCCTAGCACATGTGGCATTGGCTTTCGTTAAGTAACGACGCGAGTGTTGCGATGAGACGATTGCGGATGCTTCAATGTTGTGGTGATCCAAGCACCATGCGGCCTTGAAGCCGTATCCCGGTTGGTTCCGGCGGGCCTGTGAGATGTGCGAATCACCTAGCACACGACACCATGGTCCTCGCTGAGTCGTAATGTGACGGACGTGGTCTATTGTCATGGAGATCCAAGCACCGTGTGGGCGGGAAGGTAGTTTGCTTGTCCCGTTCTGTGCATACAGTTGCATACAGGGGGATGGTAAGAGGTATGCGTGATGCGTGAATTGCCTAGCACATGGGGCATTGGCTTTTGTTAAGCAACGACGCGAGCGTTGCGATGAGACAATTGCTGATACTTTAATGTCGTGGCGATCCATGCACCATACGGCCCTGAAGCCGTCCCCCGGTTGGTTCCGACGGGCCTATGCGATGCCCAAATTGACTAGCATATGACGCCATAGTCCTCGTTGATTCGTAATGCGACTGATGTGGTCTAGTGTCATGGCGATCCGAGCACCATGTGGGCAGGAAGGTAGTTTGCTTGTCCCGTTCCTTGCATACGGGTGCATACAGAGGGACGGTGGGGGGCATGCGTGATGTGCAAATTGCCTAGCACATGTGGCATTAGCTTTCATTAAGCAACGACGCGAGCGTTGCGATTAGACGATTATTGATGCTTGAATGTCGTGGCAATCCAAGCACCATACGTGATGTGCGAATCGCCTAGCACACGATGCCATGATCCTCATTGAGTCATAATGCGATGGTCGTAGTCTAGTGTGGTGGCGATCCAAGCACTGCGTGGGAAGAAAGGTAGTTAGCTTGTCCCGGTTCGTGTGTACGTGTGCATACACGGGGACGATTGGGGGCATGCGTGATGCGCGAATCACCTAGCACATGTGGCATTGGCTTTCGTTAAGCAACGACGCGAGCGTTGCGATCAGACGATTGCTGATGCTTCAATGTCGTGGCAATCCAAGCACTGTGTGGCCTCGAAGCCATCCCCCTGTGTGTTCCCACTGGCCTGCGCGATTCCCAAATCGCCTAGCACACGACCCTATGGTCCTTGTTGAGTTGTAATGCGACGGACGTGGCCTAGTGTCGTGGCGATCCAAGCACCGCGTGGGCAAGAAGGTAGTTTGCTTGTCACGTTCCATGAATACAGATGCATACAGGGGGACGGTAGGGGGCATGCGTGATGCGCGAATCGCCTAGCATATGTGGCATTGGCTTTCGTTATGCAACGACACAAGCGTTGCGATGAGACGATTGCTGATGCTTCAATGTCGTGGCAATCCAAGCACTGTGCGGCCTCGAAGCCGTCCCCCAGTGTGTTCCCACTGGCCTGCAAGATTTGTGAATCACCTTGCACACGACGCCATGGTCCTCGCTGAGCTATAATGCGACAAACGTGGTCTAGTGTCGTCGCAATCCAAATACCGCGTGGGGAGAAAAGTAGTTCGCTTGTCCCGTTCCGTGCATACGGGTGCATACAGGGGGACGGTAGGGGGCATGCGTGATGCACGAATCGCCGAGCACATGTGGCATTGGCTTTCGTTAAGCAACGACGCGAGCGTTGCGATGAGATGATTGCTGATGCTTCAATGTCATGGCAATCCAAGCATTGTGCTACCTCGAAGCCGTCCCCCGGTGTGTTCCCACTGGCCTGCACAATGCGCGAATCGCCTAGCATATGACGCCATGGTCCTCATTGAGTCGTAATGCGATGGACGTGGTCTAGTGTCATGGCGATCCAAGCACCGCGTGCAATCGGTGCAAATCATTCGTCTGACTTTGGTATAGGGGCGAAAGAGTAATCGAACCATCTAGTAGCTGGTTCCCTCTAAAGTTTTCCTCAGGATAGCTGGAGCTTGCGCGCGAGTTCTTTCGGGTAAAGCCAATGATTAGAGGTATCGGGGACGCAACGCCCTCGACCTATTCTCAAACTTTAAATAGGTAGGATAGCGCAGCTGCTTCGTTGAGCCACACCACAGAATCAAGAGCTCCAAGTAGGCCATTTTTGGTAAGCAGAACTGGCGATGCGGGATGAACCGAAAGCCGGGTTACAATGCCCAACTGCGCACTAACCTAGATCCCACAAAGGGTGTTGGTCGATTAAGACAGCAGGACGGTAGTCATGGAAGTCGAAATCCGATAAGGAGTGTGTAACAACTCACCTGCCGAATCAACTAGCAGTGAAAATGGACGGAGCTTAAGCGCGCGACCTATACCCGGCCATCGGGGCAAGTGCCAGGCCCCGATGAGTAGGAGGGCAAGGCGGTCGCCACAAAACCTAGGGCACGAGCCCAGGAAAAGCGGCCGTCGGTGCAGATCTTGGTAGTAGTAGTAAATATTCAAATGAGAACTTTGAAGGCAGAAGAGGGGAAAGGTTCCATGTGAACGGCACTTGCACATAGGTTAGTCAATCCTAAGTGTCGGGGGAAGCCCGACAGATAGCGCGTTCCGCCTGTTCATCAAAAGGGAATCAGGTTAAAATTCATGAACCTGCACGTGGCGGTTGATGGCAACGTTAGGGAGTCCAGAGACGTCGGCGGGGGCCTCAAGAAGAGTTATCTTTTCTGTTTAATAGCCTGCCCACCCTGGAAACGACTCAGCTAGAGGTAGGGACCAGCGATTGGAAGAGCATCGCAGGTCGCGCAGTGTCGGTGCACCCCCGGCGGCCCTTGAAAATTCGAAGGACCGAGTGCCGTCCATGCTCGGTCGTACTCATAACCGCATCAGGTTTCCAAGGTGAACAGCCTCTGGTTGATGGAACAATGTAGGCAAGGGAAGTTGGCAAAATGGATCTGTAACTTCGGGAAAAGGATTAGCTATAAGGGCTGGGCACGGGGATCCTAGTCCCGAACCCGTCGGCTGTTGGCGTGCCCGCCGGGGGACGGACTGGGAACGGCTCCCTCGTGGGCCTTCCCCGGGTGTCAAACAGCCAGCTCAGAATTGGTATGGACAAGGGGAATCAGACTGTTTAATTAAAACAAAGCATTGCGATAGTCCCTGCGGATGCTCACGCAATGTGATTTTTGCCCAGTGCTCTGAATGTCAAAGTGAAGAAATTCAACCAAGCGCGGGTAAACGGCGGGAGTAACTATGACTCTCTTAAGGTAGCCAAATGCCGCATCATCTAATTAGTGACGCGCATGAATGGATTAACGAGATTCCCACTGTCCTTGTCTACTATGCAGCGAAACTACAGCCAAGGGAATGGGCTTGGTAGAATCAGCGGGGAAAGAAGACCCTGTTGAGCTTGACTCTAGTGCGACTTTGTGAAATGACTTGAGAGGTGTAGGATAAGTGGGAGCCAAAATGCGAAAGTGAAATACCACTACTTTTAACGATATTTTACTTATTTCGTGAATTGGAGGCGGTGTACTGCCCCTCTTTTTGGACCCAAGGCTCGATCTGCTGGCCGATTCGGGAAAAAGACATTGTCAGGTGAGGAGTTTGGCTGGGGCGGCACATCTGTTAAAAGATAAAACAGGTGTCCTAAGATGAACTCAGCGAGAACAGAAATCTCATGCGGAACAGAAGGGTAAAAGATCGTTTGATTCTGATTTCCAGTACGAATACGAACCATGAAAGCATGGCCTAACGATCCTTTAGACCTTCGAAATTTGAAGCTAAAGGTGTCAAAAAAGTTACCACGGGGATAACTGGCTTGTGGCAGCCAAGCGTTCATAGCGACATTGTTTTTTGATCCTTTGATATCGGCTCTTCCTATCATTGTGAAGCAGAATTCACTAAGTGTTGGATTATTCACCTACCAATAGGGAATGTGAGCTGGGTTTAGATCGTCGTGAGAGAGGTTAGTTTTACCCTACTGATGACAGTGTCGCAATAGTAATTCAACCTAGTACGAGAGGAACCGTTGATTCGCACAATTGGTCATCGTGCTTGGTTGAAAAGCTAGTGGTGCGAAGCTATAGTGCGCTGGATTATGACTGAACGCCTCTAAGTCAGAATTCGGGCTAGAAGCGACGCGCTCTCCCGTCGCCCATTGACCGACCAGCAGTAGGGGCCTCCGGTCCCCAAGGGCACGTGTCATTGGCCAAGCCGTCGCGACGGAAGCGTCGCGCCGGCTGACTTGAAGTACAATTCTTATCCAGCGACGGGCAGAATCCTTTGCAGATGACTTAAATACGCGATGGGGTATTGTTAGTGGCAGAGTGGCCTTGCTGCCACGATCCATGAAGTTTGAGCCCTTTGTCGTTCCAATTCGTCCCTCCCCCTTCCTCGCCTATCTCCGCCCCATCCGCAATCCAATCTCGTCCCCAAACGGGCCAAGAGGTTTGACGCCCTATGCCGCTCCCCAAGTGTGTCTCCAAGTGCCTATGTAAGTCAAAAGTCATAACCCAAGTGTCGACGTGTGAATGCCCAAGTGTTGCCAAGGGATCTGTGCCCAAGTCCGAATAACATTAGCCCAAGTTAGTTTACCACGCTCGCTGCGTGCATAAGTGCCGCCGCAAGTGTCGTGGGGTTTCAAAGCAACGATGATGCCTAATTATGCCAAAGTGCAAAGTGCTATGCCCAAGGATGCCTAAGTGCTAAGTGCTATGCCCAAGGATGCCCAAGTGCTAAGTGCAATGCTCTAGTGCTATGCCCATGTGCTAAACCCAAGGATGCCCAAGTGCTATGCCCAAGTGTCGACGTCATAAGTTTTAAGTGTCGACATGCGAATGCCCAAAGTACTATACCCAAGTGCTATGTGCTATGCCCAATGATGCCCAAGTGCTATGTGTTATACCTAAGTGCTACGCCCAAGTGCTATGTGCACCCAAGCTCTATGCCCAAGTGCTATGTGCACCAGCTATGCCCAATGATGCCTAAGTGCTATGCCCAAGTGCTAACGGACCCACTGCTGGCCGACCCTACTTATCGCCTCGAGTGCCCAAGTGTTAGACACCCTATGCTTGCTTTGTAAGAGATGGCAAAAAATTTGAATCCGACAGCATTAACGGTGACTGAGGTTATGTTGCCCTATCTTCGGCACGGCTGAGCACGTTGGTGAACAGTTACGGCATGACTGCCCATGGTGTTGCACGAAGGCGCACGATTGGGCCTTGGATGGAGCACGTACATGAGGCACGTACTTGGGGCCTCGGATAAGCCACAACTTGGCAAGAAGTTAGGGCACGGCTTGACAAGTAGTGGGGTCACGCATGGGGCACGATGGGGCAAGCAGTTGGGCCACGTGGGGCGCGCGCATAGGTTGCCCATGCCGCACGAAGGTGCGCGCATGGGGCACCCAAGCCGCACGATGGTGCGCGCATGGGGTGCCCATGCCGCACGAAGGTGCGCGCATGTGGCGCCCGTGCCACACGATGGTGCGCACATGTGGCCCGCATGCCGCAAGAAGGTGCGTGCAAGGGGCGCCCATGCCGCACGTTGGTGAGCGCATGCCGCACGAAGGTGCGCGCATAAGGCGTCCATGTCACGCCCCAATCCGGCCTATAAAGGTTAGACTAGTGTGTGATCTAAGCATTCAAGTCACGTCTCGTACTTAACCGTTCATAAAGATTTAACACTTAACGTTTTGGCCTAAACTCTAAATTTTTTTTGAAAAACCGACAGCATAACGGCTGTAATTGGGCTCTTTGGTTTGACCTAATTCTCTAAACGCCTCAAATTTATCATCTCAATTTCATTTCCAACTAGGATTACTATTTACCATCAATTGAAATGCCTACTGGTTATCTCGATGTCTCGTCTGATTAGCAACCTAGCGTGATACTATGTCTCGTTTGTTCGTTTATCCTCATTACAAAAGTACCTGTTGATCTTAGCTTAATAACGTGTACCTGCTTAAGATTTGGTTGGTTCATTTTACTTAGCCTTTACCTAATACTTCATAATCCTATTATAGATACTAGCAGTAATAATAGCTAAACGATCATAGTAGTGTCTAGTGTCTGTCTAGTGAATATCAGTACAAACCAAAATTAGACCCCAAATTACAACGGGGGTCTTTTACAATACAAACATTGAGCAACATAAAAGAAATAGTCTTCAAGTAGCATAGTTCACAAATAGCCATATTCACGCAAAGCACATAGGACAGGCAATCACTCCAAGGAATCATCGTTAGGCACATCGTCCTTAGGTACCTGTTCTTGATCTTCTTCACCTGAGATGATAAAAGAGGGTGAGTCCTTATGAACTCAGCGAGAGGAAATGAGAAATAGGTTTTGAAACTCATTTTCCGGTTCAACTTATGAAAATCCTTTTTGCAAGCATGAATATAACACAATTAAGTACATTACAATAATATAAAGTAAAGGAACACAATTACCAGTCTTTCCTCCCTGAGGTTCTCTAGGAGCCAAGCGAGAGTACTTATACATATAGAAAAAGGATACGGTGAGCTTTTGTTCTCAGTTGTTGCGGCCGACTTCAAATCATCCCCTTAACACGCCAAGTGGGTGTACTCCAGATGTACCCCGAAATCCTACGACCCAACTCTCCGAGGAAGTCTAGCCCCCAAGCAAGAGAGGGAATGGGACCATGGTAGTCATGGTTGCACCGGTAAGCCTGATACCACCCGGTGTGCGTGAACGCTACCATGCCAGAATGAAAGCTTGCAACCTTATATGCAATGCACATTTATGAAATTTAATATAACACATTAGGAGGACAACAAAGTAGGTTGCCTCCGGACAGTCATAAGATTGCACATTGACAAGTAAACAAGCGAGGCACGAATAGACAAGTAATTTCACTTGAAAAGCACATGGAGTTATATGAACATTAAACGGGCAGCCATGTAACGCACGTAATTCAAGTCATATAACTCATTTCAACATCCACGTAATCAAATAATAAGGTTATTCAACATGCAACAATAATCTACGTGGTTCAGATGCAAGAAAGGCCTATTTGTCAACATGCAACGAATCAAAATCACATTTAGGGCTATAAGGGCAACTACGGGCAGCCTACTAAGCATATAATTACACCCAATATTCAAAGGATCAACACTTAGCATGTTTACCTAGTTGCTAGGGTTTCTATTTCGTGCTTACCCGTGCGATTAAGCCCCAAGTCCACTCAAATCAATCTCAAGCCAAGCATCAATTAATCCAAACATTCCCAAGTACTCAAAACAGTCCACATAACATCCCAATGCCACAATCCAAAGCAATTAATACCACAAGAGAAGTTACAACAAATTTTCTAAGCATATAACTAAATGAAACCCTCACTGCAATAGGCTGTTTTCTCACAATCATTAAGACAAGAAAACAATCTCCAATTCTATTAAATAAGATTTCAAATTAGATCTTAAGAAGTGAAATAAAATCAGAAACAAACCTTGCATCATTTGGAGTTCGAGATCAATAGTTATGGCCAAAACAGTGGGATTGCACAAAACTGTCCAGATTTGCACACATTTCAATAATTGTCGTTTTTGAGGTCCTTAGGGTCAGATTTAGTCTTAGTTCATTTCTGGCAAAAATGTCCATAACTGAAAAACCTAGCAGCACACCAAATTTCATGCATTTTTGACATCATTTATTAAGTCAAAACTGGTTCGTTCCACAAGGTCAGTGCATCTGCCAAAACCTGCTTCATTTTTTTTCCAGACTTCCAGATTTGGACACATTTTAATGATTTGCCATTTTGAGGACCTTAGAGTCAAAATTAGCTTTGGCATATTTCTGCGAAAAATGTTCAAAACTGGCAAAAATAGTCACCTACCAATTTTCATGCATTTGCAACATCATTTTCCTAGCCAAACTCACCTCGTAACAACAAGTCAGAGAGCTGTCAACAAACCCGATTTCATCTATCATCATCTTCAAGCCAAAATCTTGCCATGCATGGTTGTAAAAGCTTATGAACACACAAATAACTCAAGTACAGAAGCAAAGACATACATTTAAGAGCATGCATGTGGATTTTTGAAGGATTTTCAAAAGGTTTTAGCCCCCACCTTAGCAAATCAACAAGAAGATGCACAAAACTTGATGAAGCACAATTTTCTTCTTCTTCCTTGCTTAGCCAAGACACCACCTGATTTCTCTCTAGGGCGAAATGGTGATTCAAAGAGCATGCATGTGTGATTCTTGCATCTTAGCTAGCTTGATCGAGTTTCTTTGCTTGTTGTTTGTCTTGATGCACCATGGATTGATGAAGATGAGCAAAGGCAAGATAAAACTCAGCCAAGGCCGAGAGAGAGAGAAAAATGAGAGGGAGAGAGAGAAATGTGAGAAGAATGAGAGGAATTGACAAAGAATGAAGGCTTTTGTAATTCTTGATGCAAGTGGTCGGCCTTGAGCTTTGTAATTCAGCTTTTTGTGTCTTCAAGAAGTATTTTGAAATTCCTAGCATGGGCAAGGAGTGTTTGGTCAAGAATGGTGGGGTTTTGAGGAGATTTTTGAGCAATTTTTTTTTATGCATTTGTGTTATAAAATGTCATAGTTTGTCTAGAATTAAGTTGAATTGAACAAGCAAGCACAAAGCCCTTGTAGTGGTCGGCCAAGGCAATAAAAAATCTGATTTTTTATTGTCATCTTATGTACATTATTTAATTGTGTGTTGAAAGTGCAAAAAGAATAAGGAATAAAGAACAAGGAATGTCTACCTTTTGTGAGATTTTGTCTTCTAGTGGGTTGAATTAGTAATTTAATAATAGTTAGTGAATTTTGTAGGATTGATTAATGACCTAGTGCTTCGTGTAAGATGCTTTCTTGATTAGCATGAGGGCACGTTTTCCTAGGTCTAAGGCACGCACTACGAGGTAGGACACGAACTACGAGACGAATGCACGTTTTTCTAGTAAATGCATACAACCCTAAATGAATACGCGTAATTCAATGCACACAAAACGAACACAATTCTTAAACCTAGGTCAAGGCACGTAAATCTAGATTAGGGCACACGAAACGAGGTATCACTTGCAAATCGAGGTCAGGCCTCACAGTCTATGCCAAACGAAGGTGCGCGCATGGGGCGCACATGCGGCACGATGGTGCACGCATGCGGCCTACATACCGCACGAAGGTGCGCACATAAGGTACCCATGCCGCATGATGGTGTGTGAATGGGGCGCCCATACCGCCCGATGGTGCGCGCATGGCGCATAAAGGTGCTCACATAGGCCGCCCATGAAGCACGAAGATGCGCGCATAGGGCGCTCATGCCGTTCGATGGTGCGCGCATGCCGTACGATGGTACGTGCATGTGGCCCACATGCCGTACCAAGGTGCGCGAATGGGGCACCCATGCTGCACGATATTGCGCGCATAGGGCGTGCATACCGCACTCTAGTGTTGGCATGTGGCCTGCATGCCGCACTAAGGTGCGTGCATGGGGCGCCCATGCCGCACTAAGATGTGCGCATGGGGCGCCAAAGCCACACAATGGTGCGCCCATGCCGCACGAAGGAGCGCGCATGGGGTGCCCATGCCGCACGAAGGTGCACTCATGGGGCGCATATGCTGCACGAAGGTGCGCCCCATGAGTGTGGCATGTGCGCCCCATGCACGCGGGCGCTCATGCTGCACGATAGTGCACACTTGTGGCCCGCATGTGGCACGAAGGTGCACACATGAGGCACCCATGCCGCACGATGGTGAGCGCATGCCATACGAAGATGCGCGCATGAGGCACCCATGCTGCACGAAGGTGCGCGCATGGGCCGGGCATTCCGCCTGATGGTGCGCACATGCCACACGATAGTGCGATCATGCCGCATGAAGGTGCGCGCATGGGGCACCCATGCCGCTCGATTGTGCACGCATGCCGCACAATGGTGCGCGCATGTGGCCCGCATGCCGCACTAAGGTACGCGCCTGGGGCGCCCATGCCCTACGATAGTCCGTGCATGGGATGCGCATGCCGCACTTTAATGCGCGCATGTGGCCCGCATGCCGCACGAAGGTGCACGCATGGGGCGCCCATGCCCCACGAAGATGCGAACATGGGGTGCTAATGCCGCACTATAGTGCGCGCATATGGCCCGCATGCCACACAATGGTTCTTGCATGGGGTGCCCATACCGTACGATGGTGCGCACTTGGTGCGCCCATACCGCACGATGGTGCCCGCATCGGGCGCGCACATGTGGCCTGCATGCTGCACGATAGTGCACGCATGGGGCGCCCATGCCGCACGATGATGCAGACATTGGACGCGCATGGCGCACGATGGTGCTCGCATGTCGCAAGAAGGTGCACGCATGGGACGCCCTTGCCGTACCATGGTGGGCGCAAGTGGCGCGTTGGACGATGTTGGGGCACTGTTGGGGCACGGCTGGGGCACTGTTAGGGCACGACTGGGGCACTATGGGGGTACACTTGGGGGACGATGGGGGATGTTGGGGGACGGCTTTGGCACTACTAGGGGACGTTGGGCACAACGGGCAATGTTAAGCATTCGGGGGAATTGGGCATGCGGAATGTATTATGACACGAATGTGGACATTGATATTCTTTTACAAGTGGTTTTATAATCTACGAAGTAGTTTTAACCTTTGCCTTGTCCGCCAAATAGTTTGTCACATTTGTGAGGCGAAATAGATTAATCGATTTTCCAATCTATCCAAAAAAAAATTTAACGCCAAATATCATGTAAACAAATTAATTTATGAATTAATATAAATATTCCTGAATTTTTAGTATTTTTTTTTTGGTTTTTCCCTATTTTTCGTAATTTTTAAATATTAAAAATTAATTTTCCGAAAAAAAATATTTTTGAATATCATTTAACAAATTAATGTATGAATTAATATAATTTTTTTTGAAATTTCTACTATTTTTTCTGATTTTTCTCTATTTTTCGCAATTATTAAATATTAAAAAATATTTTTTCGAAAAAAATAAATTTGAAGAATTTGGATATCATATGCTATCAATAAAGGAGCAAGTTGGGTACGAAAATCATGCATATGGGGCCTTTTATAGTGTAAAACACCCATTATGAATCTCAGACAAAATGTACGCTACTGCTGTCACTTGGGTTTTTGCATCTAAATGTACTATAGGGGGGTATATGGAGTCAATCCTCCTGGTCGAGGTCCATGCGGGGGGACATTGTGGGCACTTCGTGGCACATTGTGGGCTATATCGTGGGCTATATTGTGGGCGGGAATGCCTACCGAGTGAATCACGCCGAGGTTTTGCATTGCATTCCTGTGTGTTGGGGCCGTGCCAACCCCACCCCAAGTCCCCCGGTATGTCCCTCGGTGCTATACCCGGATGGCTAATGAGGAACGTGGTGGCTTCCCTAGCCCTTCATTATCCATCTTGGTACTACAACACCGTCGACGTCATTGGGATGGCTAATGAGGGGGCGAGTGGTTGGCCAAGCACAAAATTAGCCATCCTTGTGCCGCTGGCTAGGTACACGTTGGGGGACATTGACATCCCCTAACGTGTGGTTGGGCCTGCGCAATGCGCGAATCACCTTGCACATGAAGCCAAGGCCGTTACCGAGTGGATGCGCGCGACAATGGTCTAGTGTCGTGGCGATCCAAGCACCACGTGGGCTTGGGTTGCTCTTGGGGGACGGTGGGGGCAAGCGTGATGCGCGAATCGCCTAGCACACGTGGCATTGGCTTTCGTTAAGCAACGACGTGAGCGTTGCGATGAGACGATTGCTAATGCTTCAATGTCGTGGCGATGTAAGCACCAAGCGGCCTTGAAGACGTCCCCCGGTTGGTTCCGCCAGGCCTGTGCGATGCGCAAATAGCGCAGCACACGACGCCATGGTCCTCGTTGAGTCGTAATGCGACGGACGTGGTCTAGTGTTGTGGTGATCCAACCACCGCATGGGCAGCAAGGTTGTTTGCTTGTCCCGTTCCGTGCATATAGGTGCATACAAGGGGACGATAGGGGGCATGCGTGATGCGCGAATCGCCTAGCACATGTGGCATTGGCTTTTGTTAAGCAACGATGCGAGTGTTGCTATGAGACGATTGCTGATGCTTTAATGTCGTGGCGATCCAAGCACCATGCGGCCTTGAAGCCGTCCCCCGGTTTCTTCTGACGGGCCTGTGCGTGCGCAAATTGCCTAGCACACGACGCCATGGTCCTCGTTGAGTCATAATACGACGGACGTGGTCTAGTGTCATGGCGATCCAAGTATCGCGTGGGTAAGAAGGTAGTTTGCTTTTCCCGTTCCGTGAATACGGGTGCATATAGGGGGACGGTGGAGGGCGTGCGTGATGCGCGAATCGCCTAGCACATGTGGCATTGGCTTTCGTTAAGCAACGACGCGAGGGTTGCGATGAGACCATTGCTGATGCTTCAATGTTGTGGCGATCCAAGCACCATGTGGCCTTGAAGCTGTCCTCCGGTTGTTTCCGACAGGCCTGTGCGATGCTCGAATCGCCTAGCACACGACGCCATGGTCCTCGCTGAGTTGTAATGCGACGGACTTGGTATAGTGTCATGGCGATCCAAGTACCGTGTAGGCAGGAAGGTAGTTTGCTTGTCCCGTTCCGTGCATACGGGTGCATACAAGTGGACGGTGGGGGGCATGTGTGATGAGCGAATCGCCTAGCACATACAGCATTGGCTTTCGTTAAGCAACGACGCGAGCGTTGCAATGAGACGATTGCTGATGCTTCAATGTCGTGGCGATCCAAGCACTGTGCGGCCTCGAAGTCGTCCCCCGGTGTGTTCCCACTGGCCTGCGCGATGTGCGAGTCGCCTAGCACACGATGCCATGGTCCTGGCTGAGTCGTAATGCGACGGACGTGGTCAAATGTTGTGGCGATCCGAGCACCGCGTGGGTAGGAAAGTAGTTTGCTTGTCCCGTTCCGTGCATACGGGTGCATATAGGGGGACGGTGGGGGTCTTGCGTGATACGCGAATCGCCTAGCACATGTGGCATTGGCTTTCGTTAAGCAACGGCACGAGCATTGCGATGAGACGATTGCTAATGCTTCAATGTCGTGGCGATCCAAGCACCGTGCTGCATCAAAGCCGTCCCCCTGTGTGTTCCTACTAGCCTGCGCGATGCACAAAACGCCCAGCACACAATGCCATGGTCCTCGCTGAGTCGTAATGCGACATACGTGGTCTAGTGTCGTGGCGATCCAAGCACCGCGTAGGCAGGAAGGTAGTTTGGTTGTCCTGTTCTGTGCATACGGGTACATACTGGGGGACGGTGGGGGGCATGCGCGATGCACGAATCGCCTAGCACATGTGGTATTTGCTTTCGTTAAGCAACGGCGCTCGTGTTACGATGAGACGATTGCTGATGCTTCAATGTCGTGGTAATCCAAGCACCGTGCTGCCTCGAAGCCGTCCCCCGGTGTGTTCCCACTGGCCTGTGCAATGCACGAATCACCTAGCACACAACGCCATGGTCCTCGCTGAGTCATAATACCACAGATGTGGTCTAGTGTCATGGTGATCCAAGCACCGCGTGGGCAGGAAGTCCGCTTTCGGTTGGTACCTTAGTTGCGTGCAATCGGTGCATGGTCGGGCACCATGAAGTAGGCCCTTAAACTTGCGACAAGCGGCCTGGTCATGCACCTCGTGCTATTCCCGTTCCGTGTCCCTCAGAAATTCTTCGTGCCTAGCGGTGCGTGCTCGGGGTATCTCGCCGGTTCCATTCACCTGAAAGGCTTCATTTGCCTAGACGATGGGGCGGTTACGGGCTTGGTGGTCTGGGCATAGCGACCATGATAGCGCGTGAGTGGTGGTCGACTTGGGTGGGTTGGTTGGATCCATGCTTGAGCAGCGACGTCCGTCCCTGCTTGCCTCTTCATTCGCGGGCCGAGTGCTTACGTTGCCTCGGTCGGTAGGTCGGTTTCCTGTGTTGTACCTACAAAGAAGGCAGTTTAAAGTCACATTATCCATCTTTTTCCTTGCGTCTTCCTTCGTGGACGACGTGGGGCGAACCCCTAAACGCGTCCCGTGTTCCACGCTGCTCACTCCAACAAGTGCGGCACACGTGGCCCTTGGGGCGTCACTTGATCTCTCGGATGTGGCACACCATGATGGTATGGGATCATTGGTCTCTCTTTGCCCGAAATCAGCCTTCGTCGCTAATCGCGTACGACGGTTGTGCACTCGTCTCGAGCTGTCGACCCTTAGGGGATAATGTGCCTTGTGCGACGCTAGCGTCAGTGAGGAAAGCCAACTGGTTGATCCTGCCAGTAGTCATATGCTTGTCTCAAAGATTAATCCATGCATGTGTAAGTATGAACTAATTCAGACTGTGAAACTGCGAATGGCTCATTAAATCAGTTATAGTTTGTTTGATGGTATCTATTACTCGGATAACCGTAATAATTCTAGAGCTAATACGTGCAACAAACCCCGACTTCTAGAAGGGATACATTTATTAGATAAAAGGTCGACGTGGGCCCTGCCCGTTGCTGCGATGATTCATGATAACTCGAAGGATTGTACGGCCCTCGTGCCGGCAACGCATCATTCAAATTTTTGCCCTATCAACTTTCGATGGTAGGATAGTGGCCTACCATGGTGGTGACAGGTGATGGAGAATTAGGGTTCGATTCCGGAGAAGGAGCGTGAGAAACGGCTACCACATCCAAGGAAGGTAGCAGGCGTGGAAATTACCCAATCCTGACACGGGGAGGTAGTGACAATAAATAACAATACAGGGCTCAAAGAGTTTGGTAATTGGAATGAGTACAATCTAAATCCCTTAACGAGGATCCATTGGAGGGCAAGTCTGGTGCCAGTAGCCACAGTAATTCTAGCTCCAATAGCGTATATTTAAGTTGTTGCAATTAAAATGCTCGTAGTTGGACTTTGGGATGGGTCGGCCGGTCTGCCTCAGGTGTGCACCGGTCGTCTCGTCCCTTCTTATGGCGATACGCTTCCAGCCTTAACTGGCTGGGTCGTGCCTCCGGCGCTGTTACTTTGAAGAAATTATAGTGCTCAAAGCAAGCCTATGCTCTGTATACATTAGCATGGGATAACATTATAGGATTTCGATCCTATTAAGTTGGCATTCGGGATCGGAGTAATGATTAGCAGGGACAGTCGGGGGCATTCGTATTTCATAGTCAGAGGTGAAATTCTTGGATTTATGAAAGACAAACAATTGCGAAAGCATTTGCCAAGGATGTTTTCATTAATCAAGAACGAAAGTTGTGGGCTCGAAGACGATCAGATACCGTCCTACTCTGAACCATAAACGATACCAACCAGGGATCAGCAGATGTTGCTTTTAGGACCCCACCGGCACCTTATGAGAAATCAAAGTTTTTGGGTTCCGGGGGGAGTATGGTCGCAAGGCTGAAACTTAAAGGAATTGACGGAATGGCACCACCAGGAGTGGAGCCTGCGACTTAATTTGACTCAACACGAGGAAACTTACCAGGTCCAGACATAGTAAAGATTGACAGACTGAGAGCTCTTTCTTTTTTTTTTTGATCGGTAAATGTGATTTATATTGATCAAAATTGTACAAATACACTGGGCATACCCAGAAGAGACATAGGAAACAAGAGATAAACAAAAGCACTGGGCAAACCTAGGCAAGCAGACCCTAAATTACACAGGTTCTGCAAGGGAATGATACAAAGTGAAAATAACTTTACAAGTATGTATCATGATCCTTCGAACGATGCAGTTCCTGTTCGGTCTTTTACTTTCAAAAATACAAAGATGGCGGGCCTTCCAGAGAAGCTAAACCGTTGCCGCTAGAGAAATGCGTTTTAACTTAGCTTGAAAATCTGTCCCGCGAGCTTCCTTTTTGAGCCAATTGAGTGCGCTCAGAATGGTTGTCATATTGTGCCGAATCTGCAGCTAGACTCTAATAGCATCCCAAACACCTTTGCAAAAAGAACACTGAAAGAAAAAAGTGCTGATTTGTTTCCAATGGGACCCGGCAAAAAGAGCAATTGTCATCCGAATCTTGGAATTGAAGACGGTCCATAGTAAGCAGTCGTTGCTTCACACTGAGCCAAAGTATGAAATTATGCTTAGGGGTACTGGAGCCATTCCAAACATCATTTTCCCAACTGACCTGGTTGGCCCTTGGCCTCCAGAAACTGTATGTAGTCTTGGCAATAAAATGACCCTCACTGCCCCAGCTGTTGAGGCGCAAATCTGCCAGAATGTGAGATCCCTCAATGGACAAAATCTGATCAGATATCATGCAAAGTTTCTTGATGAGGGGAGAGTCCTCATGCTTGCATTTTAAGTCCCAAATCTCAACCCCTCTCAAGTTGTAATGGCAAATCCATCTGACCCACAGAGAGTCCTTTTTGGCATAGATATTCTAAAGGGTGCGTGAGAGTAAGGCATTGTTCCATGCACTTAGATTGATAATGCCCAAGCCCCCTTCATCTTTCAGCAAACAAATGTCCTTCCATGCGACCAATGGCTTCTTCTTCAAAACAGAGTTACCACTCCACAAAAAATTCCTGCTAAGCTTAATAAGTCTATCCAGAACATTTGCAAGAATAGGAAAGATGGAAAGCCAAAAACAGTCCATTCCATGCAGAACCGATTTGATAAGTTCCAAGCGACCCGTATACGAAAGTGAGGACCCACTCCAAGAATTGATATGGGCAGCAATCCTGGAAATAAAGGGCAGATAATGAGCCAAAGTAAGCGCTGAAGCTGCAAGCGGGATGCCCAAGTATTGAAAAGGCATTGTGCCTTGAGAAAACCCCGTGATTCTATACAGATCCTCCAAGTCCCTTCCATGGACACCAGTAGTGAGAATGCAAGATTTGTCCAGGCTAGCCTTCAGTCCAGAAACATCTCCAAACAAGAGCAGTTTGTCCATCAGGAGCTGAACTGAAAAGGAATCACCCCGAGCAAAAAGGACCAAATCATCAGCAAAAGCCAAGTGTGAAATATGAAGAGCATCACACTTAGGATGAAAATTAAATCCATCCGTCGTCTTGAGGGAGGCAAGCATTCTAGAGAAATATTCCAAACAAAGGATGAAGAGAAAGGGAGAGATGGGGTCCCCTTGTCTTAAACCTTTTCTTCCTTGAAAAAAAACATGGATGGACCCATTGATTGATAAGGAGAAAGATGGAGTAGTCACGCACTGCATAATCCATTTGATAAACTTGGGAGGGAAGCCAAAACCTTCAAGAACACCCTGCAAAAACTCCCAATTTACAGAATCAAAAGCCTTGCGAAGATCAATCTTAAGCATGCAACGAGGGGAAATCCATTTCTTGGAATAGTGACGCAAAAGTTCCTGGACCAGGAAAATATTTTCCACCAAATTACGGCCTTGCAGGAAAGCCGATTAAGCTTTATCCACCATACTGCCAAGGCAAGGAACCATTCTTGCAACCAAAATCTTAGAAATGATTTTATACACAATATTGCAACAAGCAATGGGGCAGAAATCACTCACCTTGGATGCATGACTATGCTTCAGAATGAGGGCAAGAAAGGTGTGATTGATTTGTTTGAGAATGGCCCCATTGTCAAAGAATTCTGAAACAGCCCTACAAACATCATCTTTAATAAGCTACCAAGACTGTTTGAAGAATGCTGAAGAAAACCCATCAGGGCCCGGTGCCTTATCATCACCAATACTAAAAAGCGCATCTTGGATTTCCTCATAAGAAATGGCACTGGTCAGGCCATGAGTCAAACTGGAATCCACACAACCCCCGTTAGCAAAAACACTCATGTCCAAAGGGGCACAAAGGGAGGAAGTGCCCAAAAGCTCCTCATAGAACATGACAAACTCATCAGCAACCTCGCAAGGGGAGGAAGTGAAGCTGCCATCAGCTTTTTCAACACAAAAAATCTGGTTCCTTTTAGAGTTCCTTTTGATGATAGAGTGGAAAAACTTGGAACCTTTGTCGTTGTTCATCAAGAACCTGGTTTTAGCTTTCTGAGAAAGGAAACTGAGCTCGGCATTGGCAAGCCGTAAAGAAGTGTTCCGCTGTTCAACCACACGAACTTTAAGAGACATATCCTCAGGGAAGTCGTGGAGCTCCTACTGAAGCTTATTTAACAGGTCAGTTGCCCTTTCAGCATGAGAGGAGATATGATCAAAGTGCTTACGATTGAAGGATTTAAGATGGGTCTTGGGACCTTGCAATTTTTTGCAAGGAATAAACATACAGGTACCTCTTATATCCTTGTTCCAGTGCCGGCAAATCGTGGGATAGTAATCTTCATGCTGCATCCACATATTAAAGAACTTGAAAGCATGATGCCCAATTGAGACCTAATCAAACAAGGAAACAACACATGGGGAGTGATCTGAAAGACACTCTGAGGGCAGAAACTTGGCATGAGCATTGAAACCACTGAAAAACTAGCTATGCGATGTTATCCCTCCACAGCTAGCTTCTTAGAAGGATTACAGCATTTTAGGCCGCGGAAGTTTGAGGCAATAACAGGTCTGTGATGCCCCTAGATGTTCTGGGCCATACATGCGCTACACTGATGTATTCAACGAGTCTATAGCCTTGGCCGACAGGCCCAGGTAATCTTTGAAATTTCATCATGATGGGGATAGAACATTGCAATTATTGGTCTTGAACGAGGAATTCCTAGTAAGCGGGAGTTATCAGCTCGCGTTGACTACATTCCTGCCCTTTGTACACACCGCATGTTACTCCTACCCATTGAATGATCCGGTGAAGTGTTCGGATCGCGGCGACGTGGGCGGTTCACTGCCTGCGACGTTGCGAGATGTCCACTGAACCTTATCATTTAGAGGAAGGAGAAGTTGTAACATGGTTTCCGTAGGTGAACCTACGGAAGGATCGTTGTCGAACCCTGCGAACCTGTTTAAACAACGCGGGGCCAAGCGGGGGAGGCGGCTCATCCCCAGCCCGCGTGTTGGTCCTGAGTCGGGGGCGAACGCCCCGCAAACAACGAACCCTGGCGCGGAATGCACCAAGGAAAACGAAAATTGGGGGCCAGCCTATCCATGCCCCATCCGCGGTGTGCCGGGTTAGGCCTAGGTCCCTTACGAAACCAAAACGACTCTCAGTAACGGATATCTCGGCTTTCACATCGATGAAGAACTTAGCAAAATGTGATACTTGGTGTGAATTGCAGAATTTCGTGAACCATCGAGTCTTTGAACGTAAGTTGCGCCTGAAGCCGTCAAGCCGAGGGCACGTCTGCTTGGGCATCACGTATCGCGTCGCCCCCTACCCCGCGCCCCAACATTGGGTTGCTGGGTTCGTGCGCGGGGGCGGATTGTGGCCTCCCGTGTCTCGAGGCGCGGTTGGCTGAAATACAAGTCCGGCGCGATGGACATCACGACAAATGGTGGTTGGTCCATTCAACTCGCGAGTTGTTGTGCCTCGTCCAGTCGAGCTTGCGGGACTGAAGATAGAACCACCAGTGCCATGCGCTACGACCGCGACCCCAGGTCAGGCGGGATTACCCACTAAGTTTAAGCATATCAATAAGCGGAGGAAAAAAACTTACAAGGATTCCCTTGGTAACGGCGAGCAAACCGGGAACAGCCCAGCTTGAGAATCAGGTGGCCCTGTCGTCCGAATTGTAGTCTAGAGAAGCATCCTCAGCAGCGGACCGGGCCCAAGTCCCCTAGAAAGAGGCGCGAGAGAGGGTGAGAGCCCCGTTGTGCCCGGACCCTGTCGCACCATGAG
>CM075765.1:67251746-67259246 GCA_037974665.1 Ehretia macrophylla
GCACGCATGTTGCGCTCATGCTGCACAATGGTGCGCGCATCGGGTACACGCATATGGCCCGTATGTCGCACGATGGTTCACGCATGGGGCGCCCATGCCGCACGATGGTGTAGACATCGGGTGTGCACGCCGCATGATGGTGCGTGCATGTGGCCCGCATGCCGCACGAAGGTACACGCATGGGGCGCCCGTGCCGTACGATGGTGGCGTACGCGGGGCGCTGTTGGGGCACCGTTGGGGCACAGCTGGGGCACTGTTAGGGCACGGCTGGGGCACTATGGGGGTACACTTGGGGGACGATGAGGGATGTTGGGGGACGTCTTTGGCACTACTAGGGGACGTTGGGCACGACGGGCAATGTCAAACATTCGGGGGAATTGGGCATGCGGAATGTGTTATGACACGAATGTGGACATTGATATTCTTTTACATGTGGTTTCCGAATCTACGAAGTAGTCTTAACCTTTGCCTTGTTCGATAAACAGTTCGTCACATTTGTAAGGCGAAATAGATTAATCGGTTTTCCAATCTATCCAAAAAAAAATTTAACGCCACATATCAAGTAAACAAATTAATTTATGAATTAATATAAATTTTTTCAAATTTTCAAGTATTTTTTCTGATTTTTACCTATTTTCGTAATTTTTAAATATTAAAAATTAATTTTCTAAAAAGAAATATTTTTGAATATCATTTAACAAATTAATGTATGAATTAATATAATTTTTTCAGAATTTTCTACTTTTTTTTTTGATTTTTCCCTATTTTTTGCAATTATTAAATATTAAAAAATATTTTTTCAAAAAAAATAATTTTGAAGTATTTGGATATCATATGCTATCAATAAGGAGCAAGTTGGGTACGAAGATCATGCCATATGGGGCCTTTTAAAGTGTAAAACACCCATTATGAATCTCTAGCAAAATGTACGCTACTGCTATCACTTGGGTTTTTGCATCTAAATATACTATAAGGGGATATGTGCTGTCAAGCCTCCTGGTCGAGGTCCATGCGGGGGGACATTGTGGGTACTTCGTGGCACATTGTGGGCTATATCGTGGGTTATATTATGGGCGGGAATGCCTACCGAGTGAATCACGCCGAGGTATTGCATTACAAACCCGTGCGTTGGGGACGTGCCACCCCCGCCCCACGTTTCCCGGCATGTCCCTCGGCGCGGCACCAGGATGGCTAATGAGGAACGTGGTGGCTTCCTTATCCCCTCATTATCCATCTTGGTGCCGCAACACCGTCAACGTCATTGGGATGGCTAATGAGGGGGCGAGTGGCTGCCCAAGCACAAAACTAGCCATTCCCGTGCCACCGACTAGGTACATGTTAGAGGACATTGTCATCCCCCGACATGTCGTTGGGCCTGCGTGATGCTCAAATTGCCTAGCACACGAAACCATGGCCGTTGCCGAGTGGATGCGCGCGGCCATGGTCTAGTGTCATGGCAGTCCAAGCACCGCGTGGGCTTCGGTGGCTCTTGGGGGACGGTGGGGGCAAGCGTGATGCGTGAATCGCTTAGCACACGTGGAATTGGCTTTCGTTAAGCAATGACGCGAGCGTTGCGATGAAACGATTGCTAATACTTCAATGTCGTGGCGATCCAAGCACCATGCGGCCTTGAAGTCGTCCCCTGGTCGGTTCTGACGTGCATGTGCGATGCGCGAATCGCCTTGCACACGATGCCATGGTCCTCGCTGAGTCATAATGCGACGGACGTGGCCTTCTGTCGTGGTGATCCAAGCCCCGCATAGGCAGGAAGGTAGTTTGCTTGTCCCGTTCTGTACATATAGGGGCATGGTGGGGGGCATGCATGATGCGCGAATCGCCTAGAACATGTGGCATTCGTTTTCGGTAAGCAACGACGCGAGCGTTGCGATGAGATGATTGCTGATGCTTCAATGTCTTAGTGATCCAAGCACCATACAACCTTGAAGCCGTCCCCCGGTTGGTTCCGACAAACCTATGCGATGCGCGAATCGCCTAGCACACGACGCCATAGTCCTCGCTGAGTCGTAATACGACGGCCGTGGTCTAGTGTTGTGGCGGTCCAAGCACCGCATGGGCAGGAAGGTAGTTTGCTTGTCCCGTTCCGTGTATACAGGTGCATACAGGGGGACGGTGGAGGGCATGCGTGATCCGCGAGCCACCTAGCACATGTGGCATTCGCTTTCGTTAAGCAACGACGCGAGGGTTACGATGAGACGATTGCTGATGCTTCAATGTCTTGGCGATCCAAGCACCATGCGGCCTTGAAGCTGTCCCCCGATTGTTTTCGACGGGCCTGTGCGATGCCGAATCGCCTAGCACACGATGCCATGGTCCTTGTTAAGTCGTAATACGACAGACGTTGGTCTAGTATCATGGCGATCCAAGCACCACGTGGGCAGGAAAGTAGTTTGCTTGTCCTGTTCTGTGCATACCGGCGCATATAGGGGGACGGTGGGGGGCATGCGTGATGCGTGAATCGCCTAGCACATGTGGCATTGGCTTTCATTAAGCAGCGACGCGAGCGTTGTGATGAGACAATCACTGATGCTTCATTGTCATGGCAATCCAAGCACAATGCGGCCTCGAAGCCGTCCCTTGGTGTGTTCCCACTGGCCTATGCGATGCACGAATCGCCTAAGATATGACGCCATGGTCCTCGCTGAGTCGTAATGCGACGGATATGGTCTAGTGTTGTGGCAATCCAAGCACTGTGTGGGCAGGAAAGTAGTTTGCTTGTCCTGTTCTGTGCATACGAGCGCATACAGGGGGACGGTGGGTGTGAGGCTTGACCCCGATTTGCGTGCAAAACCTCGCTTCGTATGCCCTAACCTAGATTTGCATGCCATGCCCTAGGTTTAAGAATTGTGTTCATTTTATGTGCCATGAATCGAATTACGTGCATTCATTTAGGGTTGCGTGCATTTACTTGAAAAATGTACGTTCATCTCGTAGTTCGTGTACAATCTTGTAGTGCGTGCCCTAGACCTAGGAAAGCGTGCCTTCATGCTAATCAAGAAAGCATTTTACACAGAGCACTAGACTATTAAACAATCCTACAAAATCCACTATCAATATAATAAGCCTAATTCAACTCACTAGAAGACAAAAAATGCACCAAATGCTAAACATTCTTCATTCTTTATTCCTTTTCTTTTGCACTTCCAAACACATGCAATAAAATAAGCTCAACCAAGACAAAATTTCAGAATTTCGCACATGCTTGGCCGACCACTAGGTGGCATTTGTGCATGCTTATTCAATTTAATTTAATTCCTAGACACATTAAGACATTCTATGACATGAATGCTTAAAAAATTGCTCAAAAACCCAACCATTTGCACACTATTTTCGGCCACATCATCCTTGCCCATCCTAGGAATTTCAAATTGCACATTGAAGACACAAAATACTGAATTTGGAAGCCCAAGGCCGACATGCTCCTCAAATTTGCAAAAGGCTTCATTTGTTTGTCATTTCTTCATTTCTCTCTCACTCTTTCTCTCTCCCCTCTCATTTTTCTCTCTCATTCTCGGCCTTGGCTGAGTTCTTCATCTCCATAGCTCTCTTCTTCACACCATAGCTAAACCAAGCAAGCCACAAGCAAAGAACCACAACAGAGCTAGCTAAGAAGTGAAAATCACACTTGGATGTGCTAAGAGTTTGATCACTAATCTAGGAAAAATAGAGAAAAGCTAGTTGGGTTTCGGCTAGACAAAGGAGAAGAAGAGATTTGAGCTTCAACAAGGTTTTGAGCATCTTTTGGTTGATTGCTAAGGTGAGGGCTAAAACCTTTTGAAAACTCTTCAAAAAATCCACATGCATGCTCATAAATGTGTGTATTTGCTTCTGTACTTGAGTTATATGGTCGTTCATAAGCTTAAACAACCATGCATGGCAAGATCTTGGCTTGAAAGTGATGCTAGGTGAAGTCGAAATTGTTGACAGCTCTCTGACCAGTCTGTTTCGAGGTAAGTTTAGCTAGGAAAATGATGTTGAAAATGCATGAAAATTGGTAGGTGACTATTTTGGACGGTTTTGAACATTTTTCCCAGAAATAGGCCGAAGCTAATTTTGACTCTAAGGTCCTCAAAATGGCAAATCTTTAAAATGTGACCAAATCTGGAAATCTGGAAAAATGAAGCAGGTTTTGGCAGATGCACTGACCTTGTGGAACAAACCATATTTGACTTAGTAAATGATGTCCAAAATTCATGAAAGTTGGTGTGCTTTTATATTTTTCAGTTCTAGACAATTTTGTCAGAAATGGACCAAGGCTAAAACTGACCCTAAGGACCTCAAAAACGCCAATATCTGAAAAGTGTGCAAATCTGGACAGTTTTGTGCTATTCCACTGTTTCGGCTATATCTAATGATCCCGAACTCCAATTGATCCAAGGTTTGTTTCTGATTTTAGTTAAATTTTTAAGCTTTAATTTGAAATCTTATTCACTGAATTTGGAGATTGTTTGCTTATCCGATTGATTGTGAGAAGACAGCCTATTGCAGTAAGGGTTTCACTTAATGTTGTGCTTAGAAAAATTGTTGTGACTCCTCTTGTTGAATTAAATGCTTCGGATTGTAGCTACAAGATGTTGTGTGGACTGTTTTGAATGTTTGAGGATGTTGAATTAAATGATGCATGGTTTGAGATTGACTTTGAGTTGGGTTGAGGCTCAAATTGCACGAATATACATGAAATGGAAACCCTAATGACTAGGTAGTTTTTCTAAGTATTGATCAATTGGATATTGTGTGGGAATTATATGCTTAGTGGGCTACCCGTAAATGTCTTATAACTTCAAATGTGATTTTGACCATTGCGTGTTGACAAATAAGCTTTTCTTGCACCCGAACCCATGATTGATGTCATTGCATGTTGAATGATCTTATCACTTGATCACGTGGGCTTCTTAATGAGTTATATGGCCTATTTTACATGTGTTGCATGGCTGCCCGTTTAATTTTCATATAACTCTATATGCCTTTCAAGTGAAATTTCCTGTCTTATCGTGCCCTGCTTGTTTACCTGTCAATGTGCAATCTTATGACTATCCGGAGGCAACCTACTTTGTTGTCCTCCTACTATGATATATTACTTGTCATGAATGTGCATTGCATACAAGGTTGCAACCTTTCCTGTTGGCATGGTAGCGATCACGCACACCGGGCGGCATCGCGCTTGCCGGTGCACCCGTCACTACCATGGTCCCATTCCCTCTCTCGCTTGGGGGCTAGACTTCCTCGGAGAGTTGGGTCGTAGGATTTCGGGGTGCATCCGGAGTACACCCACCTGGCGTGTTTGGGGAATGATTTGAAGTCGGCCGCAACAACTGGTCCTGGAACTGATCTGAGAGCAAAAGCTCACTGTATCCTTTTTACTATGTGTATAAGTACTCTAGCTTTGTTCCTAGAGAACCTCGGGGAGAAAATAGCGGTATTCATGTTTTTGTACTTATATTCTGTCGTGTTCATGCTTGTAAAAATGAATATTCATAAGTTGAACTGGAAAATGAATTTCAAAACTTATTTCTCGTTCCCCCTCGCTGAGTTCATAAGGACTCACCCTCTTTTATCATCTCAGGTAAAGAAGACCCAGAACAGGTACCTGAGGACGGTGTGCCTAATGATGAACCTCTGGAGTGACTGCCTATCATTGTTTGTTTTGCTTGAATGTGACTACTTGTGAACTTTATGTTACTTGAAGACTATTTCCTTTTATGTTGCCCGATGTCGTGATGTAAAAGACCCCCGTTGTAATTTGGGGTCTAATTTTGGTTTGTACTTATATTAAGTAGACTGATGCTAGACATAACACTACTATGATCGTTTTGCTTTTATCACCGCTAGTATCTATCTTAGGTTATGACGCTTTAGTTAAGAACTAAGTAAATGAATTTATCCAATCTTAACAGGTACTTGCTATTAAGCTAAGATCAATAGGTATATTTGTAACGAGGACAAATAAACAAATGAGTCATAGTATCATGCTAGGTTATAAATCAAACGGGACGTCGGAATAACCAATAGGCAATTCAATTGATGGTAAAATAGTAATCTTAGTTGGAAATAAATTTGAGATGGTAAATTTTGAGGCGTTTAGAGAATTAGGTTAAACCAAAGGGCCAATTACAGGCGTTATGCTACCGGTTTTCCGAAAAAACTTTGGAGTTTAGGCTAAAGCATTAGGTGTTAATCTTCATAAATAGCTAAGTACGTGATATTACTTGAATGTTAGTTCACACCCTAGTCTAACCCTATAGGCCGGGTTGGGGCGTGACAGTGGGGGGCATGCGTGATGCGAAAATCGCCTAGCACATGTGGCATTGGCTTTCGTTAAGCAACGACGCGAGCGTTGCGATCAGACGATTGTTGATGCTTCAATGTCGTGGTGATCCAAGAACCGTGCGACCTTGAAGTTGTCCCCCAGTTGTTTCCGATAGGCCTCTGCGATGCGCGAATTGCCTAGCACACGACGCCATGGTCCTCGCTGAGTCGTAATGCAACGGACGTGGTCTAGTGTCATGGCGATCCAAGCACCGCGTGGGCAGGAAGGTAGTTTGCTTATCCTGTTCCGTGCATACAGGTGCATACAGGGGGACGGTCGGGGGCATGCGTGATGCGCGAATCGCCTAGCACTTGTGGCATTGGCTTTTGTTAAGCAACGACGTGAGCATCACGATGAGACGATTGCTGATGCTTCAATGTCGTGGTAATCCAAGCACCGTGCGGCCTCGAAGCCATCCCCCGGTGTGTTCCCACTGGCCTGCGCGGTGCGCGAATCACTTAGCACCCGATGCCATGGTCCTTGCTGAGTCGTAATGCGACGGACATTGTTTAGTGTCATGGCGATCCAAGCACTGCGTGGGCTAGAAGGTAGTTTGCTTGTCCCGTTCCATGCATACGGGTGCATACAGGGTGACGGTGGGAGGCATGCGTGATGCGCGAATTGCCTAGCATATGTGGCATTGGCTTTCGTTAAGCAATGATGTGAGCGTTGCGATGAAATGATTGCTGATGCTTCATTGTTGTGGCTATTCAAGCACCGTGCTGCATTGAAGCCGTCCCCTGGTCTGTTCCCACTGTACTGCGCAATATGGGAATCACCTAGCACACGACGCCATGGTCCTCGCTGAGTCGTAATGAGATGGACGTGGTCTAGTGTTGTGGCGATCCAAGCACCGCGTGGGCAGGAAGTCCGCTTTCGGTTGGCACCTTAGTTGCGTGCAATCGGTGCATGGTCGGGCACCATGAAATAGGCCCTTAAGATTGCGACATGCGGCCTGGTCATGCACCTCGTGCTGTTCCTGTCCCGTGTCGCTCAGAAATTCTTCGTGCCAAGCGGTGCATGCTCGGGCCATCTTGCCAGTTCTGTTCGCCTGAAGGGCTTCGTTTGCCTAGACGGTGGGGCGGTTACCGGCTTGGTGGTCTGGGCATAGCGAACGTGATAATGTGTGAGTGGTGGTCGGCATGTGTGGGTCGGTTGGATCCCTGCTTGAGCAG
>CM075765.1:67266746-67274246 GCA_037974665.1 Ehretia macrophylla
GTTGCGCACATAGGGCGCCCATGCCGCATGAAGGTGCGCGTATGCCACACAAAGGTACGCCCATGCCATACTATGGTGCGTGCATCGGGCGCATGCCACATGATTGTGCGCACATGTCGCACGAGGGTACGCGCATGGGGCATCCATGCTACACGATAGTGTGGACATCGGGCGCGCATGCCGTACGATTTTGTGTGCATGTGGCCCACATGTCGCACGAAGGTGCGCGCATAGGGCGCCCATGCCGCACGATGGTACCCGTATGTGGCACGCGCGGGGCACTCAAGGGGCGCTGTTGGGGCACTGTTGGGGTACAGCTGGGGCTTTGTTAGGGCACGACTGCGGCACTATGGGGGTACAATTGGGGGACGATGGGGGTTGTTGGGGGATGGCTTTGGCATTACTAGGGGACGTTGGGCACAACGGTCAATGTTAAGCATTCGGGGGTATTGGGCATGTGGAATGTATTATGACACAAATATGGACATTGATATTCTTTTACAAGTGGTTTCCGAATCTACGAAGTAGTTTTAACCTTTGCCTTGTCCGACAAACAGTTCGTCACATTTGTGAGGTGAAATAGATTAATCGGTTTTCCAATCCATACAAAAAAAAATTTAACGCCAAATAACTTGTAAACAAATTAATTTAAGAATGAATATAATTTTTTTTGAATTTTCTAGTATTTTTTCTGATTTTTCCCTATTTTTTGTAATTTTTAAATATTAAAATTAATTTTCTGAAAAAAAATATTTTTGAATATCATTTAACAAATTAATATATGCATTAATATAATTTTTTCTTAATTTTTTACTATTTTTTTATTTTTCCCAATTTTTCGCAAGTATTAAATATTAAAAAATATTTTTTCAAAAAAAATAATTTTGAAGCATTTGGATATCATATGCTATCAATAAGGAGCAAGTTGGGTACGAACATTATGCCCTATGTGGCCTTTTATAGTGTAAAACACCCATTATGAATCTCTGGCAAAATGTACGTTACTGCTGTCACTTGGGTTGTTACATCTAAATGTACCATAAGGAGGTATGTGGTGTCAAGCCTCTTGGTCGAGGTCCATGTGGGGGGACGTTGTGGGCATTTCGTGGCACATTGTTGGCTATATCGTGGGCTATATTATGGGTAGGAATGCCTACCGAGTGAATCACGCCGAGGTATTGCATTACATATCCATGCGTTGGGGCCGTGCCACACCCGCCCCGCGTCCCCCGGCATGTCCCTCGGCGCGGCACCAGGATGGCTAATGAGGAACGTGGTGGCTTCCCTAGCCTCTCATTATCCGTCTTGGTGTCGTAACATCGACGACGTCATTGGGATGGCTAATGAGGGGGCGAATGGTTGCCCAAGCACAAGACAAGCCATCCCCGTACCGCCGGCTAGGTACTTGTTAGGGGACATTCCCGTCCCCCGATGTGTCGTTAGGCCTACACGATGCGCGAATCGCCTAGCACACGAAGCCATGGCCGCTGCCGAGTGGATGGGTGCGGCCATGGTCTAGTGTCGTGGCAATCCAAGCATCGCGTGGGTTTGGGTGGCTTTTGGGGGACGGAGGGGGCAAGCGTGATGCGCGAATTGCCTAGCACACGTGGCATTGGCTTTCATTAAACAACGACGCGAGTGTTGCGATGAGACGATTGCTAATGCTTCAATGTTGTGGCAATCCAAGCTCCATGCGGCCTAGAAGTCGTCCCCCGGTGGGTTCTCACGTGCCTATGCGATGCGCGAATTGCCTAGCACACGACGCTATGGTCCTCGCTGAGTCGTAATGCGACGGATGTGGTCTAGTGTCGTGGCGATCCAAGCACCGTGTGGGCAGGAAGGTAGTTTGCTTGTCCCGTTCCGTACATACAAGGGGGACGGTGGGGGGCATGCATGATGCGCGAATCGCCTAGCACATGTGTCATTGTCTTTCGTTAAGCAACGACGTGAGCGTTGCGATGAGACGATTGCTAATACTTCAATGTTGTGGCAATCCAAGCACCATGCGGCCTTGAAGTCGTCCCCCAGTTGGTTCCGATAGGCCTGTGCGATGTGCGAATCGCCTAGCACATGATGCCATGGTCCTCACTGAGTCGTAATGCGACGGACGTGGTCTAGTGTCGTGGCGATCCAAGCACTGCGTGGGCAGGAAGGTAGTTTGCTTGTCCAGTTCCGTGCATACAGGGGGACGGTGGGGGGCATGCGTGATGCGCGAATCACCTAGCAGATGTGGCATTGGCTTTCGTTAAGCAACAACGCGAGCATTGCGATGAGATGATTGTTGATGCTTCAATGTCGTGGCAATCCAAGCACCATGCGGCCTTGAAACCGTCCCCTAGTTGGTTCCGAAGGGCCTATACGATGCGCGAATCGCCTGGCACATGACGCCTTGGTCCTCGCTGAGTCGTAATGCGACGGTCGTGGTCTAGTATCGTGGCGATCCAAGCACCGCGTGGGTAGAAAGGTAGTTTGCTTGTCCCGTTCCATGCATACGAGTGCATACATGAGGATGGTGAGGGGCGTGCGTGATGCGCGAATCGCCTAGCACATGTGGCATTGGCTTTCGTTAAGAAACGACGCGAGCGTTGCGATGAGACGATTGCTGATTCTTCAATGTCGTGGTGATCCAAGCACTATGCGGCCTTGAAGTCGTCCCCCGGTTGTTTTCGACGGGCTTGTACGTTGCGCGAATAGCCAAGCACACGACGCTATAGTCCTCGCTGAGTCGTAATGCGACGGACGTGGTCTAGTATCGTGGCAATCCAAGCACCGTGTGGGCAGGAAGGTAGTTTGCTTGTCCAGTTCCGTGCATACAGTTGCATACAGGGGGACGGTGGGGGCATGCGTGATGCGCGAATCGCCTAGCACATGTGGCATTGGATTTCGTTAAGCAACGACGCGTGCATTACGATGAGACGATTTATGATGCTTCAATGTCGTAGCGATCCAAGCACCGTGCGACCTTGAAGCAGTCCCACGGTTGTTTTCGACAGGCCTGTGAGATGGGCGAATCGCCTAGCACACGACACAATGGTCCTCGCTGAGTCGTAATGCGACAGGCGTGGTCTAGTTTCATGGCGATCCAAGCACCGCGTGGACAGGAAGGTAGTTTGCTTGACCGGTTCCGTGCATACCGGGGGACGGTGGGGGGCATGCGCGATGCGCGAATCGCCTAGCACATGTGGCATTGGCTTTCGTTAAGCAACGACGGGAGAGTTGCGATGAGATGATTGCTGATGCTTCAATGTCGTGGCGATCCAAGCACTATGCGGCCTTGAAGCCGTCCCCCGGTTGGTTCCGAAGGGCCTGTACGATGCGCGAATCGCTAGCACACGACGCCATGGTCCTCGCTGAGTCGTAATGCGACGGTCGTGGTCTAGTATCGTTGCGATCCAAGCAGCGCGTGGGTAGGAAGGTAGTTTGCTTGTCCCGTTCCGTGCATATGAGCACATACATGGGGATGGTGAAGGGCATGCGTGATGCGCGAATCGCCTACACATGTGGCATTGGCTTTCGTTAAGCAACGATGCGAGCGTTGCGATGAGACGATTGCTGATTCTTCAATGTCGTGGCGATCCAAGCACCATGCGGCTTTGAAGCCATCACCCGGTTGTTTTCGACTGGCCTGTACGTTGTACGAATCGCCTAGCACACGATGCCATAGTCCTCGCTGAGTCGTATTACAACGGACGTGGTCTAGTGTCGTGGCAATCCAAGCACCGTGTGGGCAGAAAGGTAGTTTGCTTGTCCCGTTCCGTGTATACGGGTGCATACAGGGGGACGGTGGGGGCATGCGTGATGCGTGATGCGCGAATCGTCTAGCACATGTGGCATTGGATTTTGTTAAGCAACGACGCGTGCGTTGCGATGAGACGATTTATGATGCTTCAACGTCATGGCGATCCAAGGACCGTACGACCTTGAAGCCGTCCCCTGGTTGTTTCCGACGGGCCTGTGAGATGCGCGAATCGCCTAACACACGACGCCATGGTCCTCGCTGAGTCGTAATGCGACGGACGTGGTCTAGTGTTGTGGCGATCCAAGCACCGTGTTAGCAGGAAGGTAGTTTGCTTGTCCCGTTCCGTGCATACGGGTGCATACAGGGGGACGGTTGGGGGCATGCGTGATACGCGAATTGCCTAGCACATGTGGCATTGGCTTTTGTTAAGCAACGACACGAGCGTTGCGATGAGACAATAGCTGATGCTTCAATGTCGTGGCGATCCAAGCAACGTGCAGCCTCGAAACCGTCCCCCGGTGCGTTCCCACTGGCTTGCGTGATGCACGAATTGCCTAGCACATGATGCCGTGGTCTTTGCTGAGTCGTAATGCGACAAACGTGGTGTAAAATCCCAGTTTTTGTCTTTATCTCAATTTACGTGTCTTTGCCTCGATTTGCGTGATTTGACATGTTTATGTGTTATATGAGTTAGAATGTGCTAAATATGTGATTTATATTCCTAATACATCCTATGTGTGCATTCATGAAATTTTCATAAAAAACGGCATTGAAAATTTTATCGTCGATTTTTGTGAATAGTATTTTGGACACCTGTCCGCTAAAATTTTTACAGGGCTGTTTTAAACATCTTAAAACCTTGTCCTCCATTATTAATAGACTCATGTTTGATACAAATAGATTCTGAAACGGAATAGTAATTTAAATAGGCTTTTCGGGCAAAAAGTAGCATTTTTTAGCCAAATAGTAATTTCTTCTAAACCCGATTCTTGCATTGACTTTCGTTGACCTAGTATATATTAATATAAATTTATTTATATGTGGTATTAAATTATTTTAGATTAATTGTGCATTCAAAAGATATTTGAAAATAAATAATATGACTTTTCACCTTCTTTTGCAGAAAATCGAGTTTTAAGCCGACTCGAGTGAAATTGTTTGAATGTAAAACTTCTTGTCACCTAAAAATAAAATACTTGAGATAGTTTAGGTGTTGCATAATTAATTTGAGCAAGATTAGTCAAGAAAATGAATTAAAAGACAAGAAAACACTAAAAATAATTAGTTTTCACATTTGACTTTTTTTATTTGTTTGACCTTCGCTTAATATATCATCAACACACATCAAAAGCTCACAAAACACACTCATTTTACACATACATTACCGAAATTCCAAGGGGAGGCAAAAAGAAGGCATTTTCAAGGTTTTTCAAAGCATTTTTCACATAGATTTTGCAATTCAAGTCCAAATCACTTCATTCAAAGCTTGATTTCACTTGTTGGGCATCCATTCTTCATCTTTCTTGCATCAAAACACATCAATGGTGAGAGAAAAATTCTAGATCTCAAAAGACATTTTTTATGTTTTTTCTTATAATTGTATTTTGAACCGTTAGAATGTTAAAATGAAGTTATATTATTGCTCAGTGCATGCTAAGGATCAATTATATGTATTCTTGTGAGATTTGAACCGTTGTAGCATAAATTTTTATTTTCGGGTATTTAAAGTTGATAGATTGGCCATTTGTTGATTATTTTGAGGTGTAGTGGTTTGAATCGATTGCCGTTGACTTCTAAAAGTTTGTTAATTACGTGGTAATGCCGTTATAATGCAGAATTTTCGATTGCGATGTTTGTGTGAAAAGCCAGAAATTTCAGCCTAGGTGCATTGAGGTTTTAGGGTTGTTGGGCTTGATTTTGATGTGTCTTGGTTGGTTTCCGAGAGGGCTAATGTAGTTGATCGAATGGGTGAGTGTTAGAAACTGATTTGGAGGTGTTTGGATTAGTAGAATGCAAGATATGATTATTTGAAGTTTAGGTTGTCTTTCTTTAAAATGTTGAACTATGTCTTTAGATGATTGGGTGGTGTTTGAGTGATTGAATTATGAGTTGTTAATAGTTAGACTAGGGTTTGATTGTGTGTTTAATGCATGTTAAGTTAGATGTCCTACTTTATCATCTAACTTAGTTGTTTGTTGTTTAATTGATTACTTGATGTTATATTGATGACAATTGATGATAATTGATGATTATTGATGATTATTGAATGATGATTGATGAACCGGGAGATAGGAAATTCTTCTAGATAGTCCTCTTGTGAATGATGTTTATTATTATTGCTGAGTCTTGGTAGGTGTGTGTCACCTCTCGGGCAGCATCGGGCTGTCGGATTGATAACGGCATGACTACCAGAGACTACCTCCAGCTCTCATGACGGAGGTGTCATGGAGGGCGAGGCTAGTGAGGTACCTCGGGTGCGCGAGTAATGATGAGTTACAAGAAGAACGGTTGAGATCGTGATGGAGTTTGAAGCTACACCAACTAGAGTATCCTTTATTGATTGGTCATTATAGTTATATGATTATATTGTTATTGATGTTTTATTATGTGTTTACTGCTCAAAGGATCATTTTCAATGAGTATAGTAAATACTATTAGAGATCTATCAGATCCTCACTGAGCTTGTTTTATATAAGCTCACTCTTTATTATTGCATGCATACAGGGGTTATTGAGCAAGATTACAGGTACGTGCCTCAAGAAGCTGAGAATGTGCCATATGTGGACGAGTCCTATGTGCCAAAGTCTTGTCCTTCATGTTAGAGATGTTGTATACCTTATAGTCTTGTATATTATTCTAGTTGTCGTTTATTTACTTTATAGTTAATGATGTATACGTTGTAGTAATGATAATGAACTAGTTGTTGCTAACTTAGTGGTCTTTCTTTTGACAATGATAGATTACTAAGTTAGTTTATAATCTATTTTGATAGGTATGTTAAAGTTAAGGTATTATGTTGGAACAGAGGCATAAAACTAAGAATGATTATTGTATAATATGGTTATGTTGTATGTTGTTAATGGTATTGAGGAGTTGTTTGTTGAATGTTTATGGAGTTTGATGTATGATGTTCTAAAGAGGTTGGTTTAGAGCCTCGGTGTCCTAATCACTGTCGTTATACTACCGAAATTTCGTTGCTTCCTGACTGATCGTAGGTGCGGTCGAGTTGGGGTGTGACATATGGTCTAGTGTCGTGGCGATCCAAGCACCGCATGGGCAGGAAGGTAGGTTGCTTGTCACGTTCCGTTCATACGGGTGCATACAGAGGGACGGTGGGGGCCATGCGTGATGCGCGAATCGCCTAGCACATGTGGCATTGGCTTTCGTTAAGCAACGACGCGAGCGTTGTGATGAGACGATTGCTGATGCTTCAATGTCGTGGCGATCCAAGCATCGTGCGGCCTCAAAGCTGTCCCTTGGTGTGTTCCCACTGGCCTGCGCGATGCGCGAATCGCCTAGCACACGATGCCATGGTCCTCGCTGAGTCGTAATGCGACGGACGTCGTCTAGTGTCGTGGCGATCTAAGCATTGCGTGGGTAGGAATGTAGTTTGCTTGTCCCATTCCATGCATACGGGTGCATAAAGGGGGATGGTGGGGGGCATGCATGATGCGCGAATCGTCTAGCACATGTGGCATTGGATTTCGTTAAGCAACGATGCGTGCGTTGCGATGAGTCAATTTCTAATGCTTTAATGTCGT
>CM075765.1:67291746-67304246 GCA_037974665.1 Ehretia macrophylla
ACGTGAGGCCCAGAACATCTAAGGGTATCACAGACCTGTTATTGCCTCAAACTTTCACGGCCTAAATGGCCATAGTCCCTCTAAGAAGCTAGCTGTGGAGGGATACCTTCGCATAGCTAGTTAGAAGGCTGAGGTCTCGTTCGTTAACGGAATTAACCTGAAAAATCGCTCCACCAACTAAGAACGGCCATGCACCACTACCCATAGAATCAAGAAAGACCTCTCAATCTGTCAATCCTTACTATGTCTGGACCTGGTAAGTTTCCCCTTGTTGAGTCAAATTATGCTGCAGGCTCCACTCCTGGTGGTGCCCTTCCGTCAATTCTTTTAAGTTTCAACCTTGCGACCATACTCCTCCTGGAACCCAAAAACTTTGATTTCTCATAAGGTGCCGGCGGAGTCCTAAAAGCAACATCCGCCGATCCCTGGTAGACATCGTTTATGGTTAAGACTAGGACGGTATTTGATCGTCTTCGAGCCCCCAACTTTCGTTCTTGATTAATGAAAACATCCTTGGCAAATGCTTTCACAATTGTTCGTCTTTCATAAATCCAAGAATTTTACCTCTGACTATGAAATACGAATGCCCCCGATTGTCCCTGTTAATCATTACTTCGATCCCGAAGGCCAACTCAATATGATCAAAATCCTATAATGTTATCCCTTGCTAATGTATACAGTGCGTGGGCTTGCTTTGAGCAATCTAATTTCTTCAAAGTAATAGCGCCAGAGGCACGACCCGACCAGTTAAGGCCAGGAGCGCATCATCGACATAAAGGACGAGACGACCGGTGCACACCTGAGGCGGACCGGCCGATCCATCCCAAAGTCCAACTATGAGCTTTTTAACTGCAACAACTTAAATATACGCTATTGGAGCTAGAATTATCGCGACTGTTGGCACTAGACTTGCCCTCCAATGGATCCTCGTTAAGGGATTTAAATTGTACTCATTCCAATTACTAGACTCTTTGAGCCGGTATTGTTATTTATTGTCATTACCTCCCCGTGTCAGGATTGGGTAATTTGCACGCCTGCTACCTTCCTTTGATGTGGTAGCCGTTTCTCAAGCTCCCTTTCCGGAATCGAACCCTAATTCTCCGTCACCCCTTTCCACCATGGTAGGACACTATCCTACCATCGAAAGTTGATAGGGTAGAAATTTGAATGATGCGTCGTCGGCACGAGGGCCGTGCGATCTGTCGAGTTATCATGAATCATCGTAGTAACAGGCAGAGCCCACGTCGACCTTTTATCTAATAAATGCATCACTTCCAGAAGTCGGGGTTTGTTGCACGTATTAGCTCTAGAATTACTTCGGTTATCCGAGTAGTAAATACCATCAAACAAACTACAACTTATTTAATGAGTCATTCGCAGTTTCACTGTCTGAATTAGTTCATACTTATACATGCATGGCTTAATCTTTGAGACAAGCAGATGACTACTGGCAGGATCAACCAGGTAGAATTCCTCACCGACGCCGGCGTTGCACAAGGCAAATTGTCCCATAAGGGTCAACGGCTCAAGAGGAGCGCACGACCGTCGTACGCAATTAGTGACGAATGCTAATTTCGGGCAAAGAGAGGCCAAGGACCCCATACGTCATGGTGTGCGGCATCCGAGAGATCAAGTGTCGCCCTACGGGCCACGTGTACCGCACTTGTTGGAGTGAGCAGCGTGGAACACAGGACGTGCTTAGGGGTTCGCCCCACGGAGGCAGACGCAAGGCAAAAGATGGACGATGTGACTTTAGACTGCCTTATTTGTAGGTACACAACACAGGAAACTGACCTACCGATCGAGGCAACGTAAGCACTTGGCCCACGAATGAAGAGGCAAGAAGGGGCGGACGTCGCTGCTCAAGCAGGGATCCAACCGACCCACACAAGCTGACCACCACTCACGCGTTATCATGTACGCTATGCCCAGACCACTAAGCCCGTAACTGCCCCACCGTCTAGGCAAACGAAGCCCTTCAGGCGAACGGAACTGGCGAGATGGCCCGAGCACACACCGTTTGGCACGAAGAATTTCTGAGGGACATGGGACGGGAACAGCACGAGGTGCATGACCAGGCCACATGTCACAAGCTTAAGTTCCTACTTCATGGTGCCCGACCATGCACCGATCGCACGCAACTGAGGTACCAACTGAAAGCGAACTTCCTGCCCACGCGGTGCTTGGATCGCCACGACACTAGACCACGTCCATCGCATTACAACTCAGCTAGGACAATGGCATCGTTTGCAAGGCGATTCGCACATCGCGCAGGCCAGTGGGAACACACCAGGGGATGACTTCGAGACAGCACGGTGCTTGGATCACCACGACATTGAAGCATCAACAATCGTCTCATTGCAACGCTCGCGTCGTTGCTTAACGAAAGCCAATGCCACATGTGCTAGGCGATTCACGTATCACGCATGCCTCCCACTGTTCCCCTGTATGCACCTGTCTGAACGGAATGGGACAAGCAAACTACCTTCTTGCCCATGCGGTGCTTGGATCGCCATGACACTAGACCACATCCGTCGTATTACGAATCAGCTAGAACAATGGCGTCGTGTGCTAGGCGATTCGCACATCGCGCAGGCCAGTGGGAACACATCATGGGATGGCTTTGAGACAGCACGGTGCTTGGATCGCCACGACATTGAAGCATCAGCAATCATTTCATCACAACGCTCGCGTCGTTGCTTAACGAAAGCCAATGCCACATGTGCTAGGTGATTCACGCATCACGCATGCCCCCCACTGTCCCCCTGTATGCACCCGTATGCACGGAATGGGACAACCAAACTACCTTCCTGCCCACGCAGTGCTTGGACCGCCACGATACTAGACCACGTCTGTCGCATTATGACTTGGCGAGGACCATGGAGTTATGTGCTAGGTGATTCGCACATCGCGCAGGCCAGTGGGAACACATCGGGGGACGGCTTCGAGCCCGCACGGTGCTTAGATCGCCACGACATTAAAGCATCAGCAATCATCTTATCGCAACACTCGCGTCGTTGCTTAACAAAAGCCAATGCCACATGTGCTAGGCGATTCGCGCATCACGCATGTCCTCCACTGTCCCCCTGTATGCACCCATATGAACGGAATTACTGCAGCTGTTGGCACCAGACTTGCCCTCCAATGGATCCTCGTTAAGGGATTTAGATTGTACTCATTCCAATTACCAGACTCTTTGGGCCCGATATTGTTATTTATTGTCACTACCTCCCCATGTCAGGATTGGGTAATTTGCGCGATGCTGCCTTCCTTGGATGTGGTAGCCATTTCTCAGTGTCACGCCCCAACCCGGCCTATAAAGGTTAGACTAGGGTGTGATCTAACATTCAAGTCATATCACATACTTAATCGTTCATGAAAATTTAACACTTAATGTTTTAGCCTAAACTCTAAAAATTTTCGGAAAACCGGCAGCATAACGGCTATAATTGGGCTCTTTGGTTTGACCTAATTCTCTAAACGCCTCAAATTTTCCAATCTCAATTTCATTTCCAACTAGGATTACTATTTACCATCAATTGAAATGCCTACTGGTTATCTCGATGTCTCGTTTGATTAATAACCTAGCATGATACTATGTCTCGTTTGTTTGTTTATTCTCGTTACAAAAGTACATGTTGATCTTAGCTTAACCACGAGTACCTGCTTAAGATTTGGTTGGTTCATTTTACTTAGCCCTTACCTAATACTTTGTAATCCTATTATAGATACTAGCAGTAATAATAGCAAAATGACTATAGTAGTGTTTGTCTAGTTAATATCAGTACAAACCAAAATTAGACCCCAAATTATAATGGGGGTCTTTTACATTACAAACCACAAGCAACGTAAAAGAAATATTCTTCAATTAGCATAGTGTTCACAAATAGCCATAATCACGCAAAGCACATAGGACAAGCAATCACTCCAAGGAATCATCGTTAGACACGTCGTCCTCGGGTACCTGTTCTTGATCTTCTTCACCTGAGATGATAAAAGAGGGTGAGTCCTTATGAACTCAGCGAGGGGGAACGAGAAATAGGTTTTGAAACTCATTTTTCGGTTCAACTTATGAAAATCCTTTTTGCAAGCATGAATATAACACAATTAAGTACATAACAATAATATAAAAGTAAAGGAACACAATTACCCGTCTTTCCTCCCCAAGGTCCTCTAGGAACCAATCGAGAGTACTTATACACATAGTGAAAAGGATACGGTGAGCTTTTGCTCTCAGTTGTTGCGGCCGACTTCAAATCATCCCCTTATCACGCCAAGTGGGTGTACTCTGGATGTACCCCGAAATCCTACGACCCAACTCTCCGAGGAAGTCTAGCCCCCAAGCGAGAGAGGGAATTGGACAATGGTAGTCACGGTTGCACCAGCAAGCCCGATGCCACCCGGTGTGCGTGAACGCTGCCACACCAAAATGAAAGGTTGCAACCTTATATGCAATGCACATTTATGATGTTTAATATATCACATTAGGAAGACAACAAAGTAGGCTGCCTCCAGACAGTCATAAGATTGCACATTGACAAGTAAACAAGCGAGGCACGATAAGACAAGTAATTTCACTTGAAAGGCATATGGAGTTATATGAATATTAAACGGGCAGCCATGTAACACACGTAAATCAAGTCATATAACTCATTTCAACGTTCACGTAATCAAATAATAAGATTATTCAACATGCAACAAAATCTACGTGGGTTTGGATGCAAGAAAGGCCTATTTGTCGACATGCAATGATCAAAATCACATTTAGGACTATAAGGGCAACTACGGGCAGCCTACTAAACATATAATTACACACAATATCCAAAGGATCAATACTTAGTGAATATACCTAATCATTAGGGTTTCCATTTTGTGCCTACCCGTGCGATTAAGCCCCAAATCAACTCAAAATCAATCTCAAGCCAAGCATCAATTAATTCAAACATCCCCAAGTATTCAAAACAGTCCACACAACATCCCAATGCCACAATCCCAAGCATTTAATACCACAAGAGAAGTTACAACAAATTTTCTAAGCATACAATTAAGTGAAACCCTCACTGCAATAGGCTGTTTTCTCACAATCATTAAGACAAGAAAACAATCTCCAATTCCAGTGAATAAGATGTCAAATTAAAGCTCAAGAAGTGAACTAAATTCAGAAACAAACCTTGCATCATTTGGAGTTCGAGATCAATAGTTATAGCCAAAACAGTGGGATTGCACAAAACTGTCCAGATTTGCACACATTTCAATACTTGTCGTTTTTTAGGTCTTTAGGGTCAGATTTAGCCTTAGTCCATTTCTGACAAAAATGTCCAAAACTGAAAAACCTAGTAGCACACCAAATTTCATGCATTTTAGACATCATTTACTAAGTCAAAACTGGTTCGTTCTACAAGGTCAGTGCATCTGCCAAAACCTGCTTCATTTTTTCCAGACTTCCAGATTTGGACACATTTTAATGATTTGCCATTTTGAGGACCTTAGAGTCAAAATTAGCTTTGGCCTATCTCTGCGAAACATGTTCAAAACTGGCAAAACTGGTTACCTACTAACTTTCATGCATTTTTAACATCATTTGCCTAGCCAAACGCACCTCGTAACCACAAGACAGAAAGCTGTCACCAAACCCGATTTCATCTATCATTACCTTCAAGCCAAAATCTTGCCATGCATGGTTGTAAAAGCTTATGAACACACATATAACTCAAGTACAGAAGCAAGGACATAAATTTAAGAGCATGCATGTGGATTTTTGAAAGGTTTTCAAGAAGTTTTAGCCCTCACCTTACCAAATCAACAAGAAGATGCACAAAACTTTGATGAAGCACAAATTTCTTCTTCTTCCTTGCTTAGCCGAGACTCCAACTCGATTTTCTCTATTTTTCCTAGCTTAGTGGCCAATTTCTTAGTAGATGTATGTGGTTAGAACAAGAAGAAAAGAAATGGAAGCTAGCAAACTCACCAAAGCCGAAATGGTGACTCAAAGAGCTTGCATGTGTGATTCTTGCAACTTAGCTAGCTTGGTCGAGTTTCTTTTCTTGTTTCTTGCCTTGATGCACCATGGAATGATGAAGATGAGCTATGGTAAGATGAAACTCAGCCAAGGCCGAGAGAGAGAGAGAGAGAGAGAAGAATGAGAGGGAGAGAGAGAAATGTGAGGAGAATGAGAGAAATGAAAGAAAAATGATGGCTTTGCAAAAGATGAAGCATGGGTCGGCCTTGGGCATGCAAAAATTCAGATTTGTGTCTTCAAGAAGCTTGAATTTTGAATCACCTAGCATGGGCAAGAAGCATTGTCGAGATTGGTGGAGTTTTTAGGAGTTTTGAGCTAATTGTTTTTTATGCATTTGTGTCATTAGTTGTCATAGAATGTCTAGGGTTGTTAATAAATTATGCAATGCTAGTTCAAATACACATAGTGGTCGGCCAAGGCTAGATTAAATTCTGAATTTTTGTCATCTTTTGAGCATTATTTAATTATGTGTTGAAAGTGCAAAAAGAATAAAGAATAAAGAATAAGGAATGTCTAGCTTTTTGTGAGATTTTGTCTTCTAGTGGGTTGAATTAGTAATTTAATAATAGTTAGTGGAATTTGTAGGATTAATTAATGACCTAGTGCTTCATGTAAGATGCTTTCTTGATTAGCGTGAGGGCACATTTTCCTAGGTCTAGGGCACGCACTACAAGGTAGGGCACGAACTATGAGACGAACCCACGTTTTCTAAGTAAATGCACGCAACCCTAAATGAATGCACGTAATTCAATGCATGGCACACAAAACGAACACAATTCTTAAACCTAGGTCAAGGCACGCAAATCTAGGTTAGGGCACATAAAATAAGGTATCGCACGTAAATCGAGGTCGGGCCTCACAGGGGGAAGCCCAACAGATAGCACATTTCGCGCGTGCATCGAAAGGGAATCGGGTTAAAATTCCTGAACCGGGACGTGGCGGTTGACAGCAATTTAAGGAGTCCGGAGACGTCGGCAGGGGCCTCGGGAAGAGTTATCTTTTCTATTTAACAGCCTGCCTACCCTGGAAACGGCTCAGCCGGAGATAGGGTCCAGAGGCTGGAAGAGCACCGCACGTCACACAGTGTCCGGTGCGCCCCCGGTGGCCCTTGAAAATCCAGAGGATTGAGTGCCATCCATGCCCGATCGTACTCATAACCGCGTCAGGTCTCCAAGGTGAACAACCTCTGGTCGATGGAACAATGTAAGCAAGGGAAGTCAGCAAAATGGATTAGTAACTTCGGAAAAAGGATTGGCTCTGAGGGCTGGGCACGGGGGTCCCAGTCCTGAACCCGTAGGCTGTCGGCGGACTACTCGAGCTGCTCCCGCGCCGAGAGCGGTTCGTCACATGCCGGCCGGGTGACGGACTTGGAACGGCTCCCTCAGGGGCCTTCCTCGGGCGTCGAACAGCCAGCTCAGAACTGGTACATACAAGGGGAATCCGACTATTTAATTAAAACAAAGCATTGCGATGGTCACTGCGGATGCTCACGCAATGTGATTTCTACCCAGTGCTCTGAATGTCAAAGTGAAGAAATTCAACCAAGCGCAGGTAAATGGCGGGAGTAACTATGACTCACTTAAGGTAGCCAAATACCTCGTCATCTAATTAGTGACGTGCATGAATGGATTAACGAGATTCCCACTGTCCCTGTCTACTATCCAGCGAAACCACAGCCAAGGGAACGGGCTTGGCAGAATCAGCGGGGAAGGAAGACCCTATTGAGCTTGACTCTAGTCCGACTTTGTGAAATGACTTGAGAGATGTAGGATAAGTGGGAGCCGAAAGGCGAAAGTGAAATACCACTACTTTTAACGTTATTTTACTTATTCCGTGAATCGCTTGATTCTGATTTCCAGTACGAATATGAACCGTGAAAGCGTGGCCTAACGATCCTTTAGACCTTCAGAATTTGAAGCTAGAGGTTTCAAAAAAGTTACCACAGGGATAACTGGCTTGTGGCAGCCAAGCGTTCATAGCGATGTTGCTTTTTGATCCTTCGATGTCGACTCTTCCTATCATTGTGAAGCAGAATTCACTAAGTTTTGGATTGTTCACCCATCAATACGGAACGTGAGCTGGGTTTAGACCGTTGTGGGACAGGTTAGTTTTACCGTACTGATGACAGTGTCGCAATAGTAATTCAACCTAGTATGAGAGGAACCATTGATTCGCACAATTGGTCATCGCGCTTGGTTGAAAAGCTAGTGGCGCGAAGCTACCGTGCACTGGATTATGACTGAACGCCTCTAAGTCAAAATCCGGGCTAAAAGCAACACACTCGCCTGCTGCCCGTTCACCGACCCGTAGTAGGGGCCTTGGGTCCCCAAGGGCACGTGTCGTTGGCCAAGCCATCATGACAGAAGCGTCGCGCCGGCCGCCTTGAAGTACAATTCCCATCAAGCGGCGAGTAGAATCCTTTGCAGATGAGTTAAATTTGCGACGAGGTATTGTAAGCGGCAGAGTGGCCTTGCTGCCACGATCCACTAAGATTCAGCCCTTTGTCGCTCCGATTCGTCCCTCCCCTCTCCTTGCCTATCTCCGCCCTATCCGCAATCCAATCTTGTCAACCAACACTATTTCCCTCAAATGGGCCAAGAGGTTCGACGCCCTATGTCGCTTCCCAAGTGTGTCTCCAAGTGCCTAAGTAAGTCATAAATTGTAACCCAAGTGTCGACGCACGAATGCCCGAGTTTTGCCAAGTGCTCTGCGCCCAAGTCTGAATAACATTAGCCCAAGTTAGTTTGACATGCTCACTGCCTGATATAGTGCCGCCGCAAGTGTCGTGGGGTTTCGAGGCAACAATGATGCCCAATGATGCCCAAGTGCTATGTGTTATGCCCAAGGATGCCCAAGTGCTATGTGCTATGCCCAAGGATGCCCAAGCACTATGTGATATACCCAAGTGCTGTGCCTAAGGATGCCCAAGTGCTATGTGCTATACCCAAGTGCTATGCCCAATGATGCCCAAGTGCTATGCCCAATGATGCCCAAATGCTATGTGCACCCAACCGCTATGCCCAAGTGCTATGCCCAAGTGCTATGCCTAATGATGCGCAAGTTCTACGTGTGAACGGGCCCACTGCTGGTCGACCCTACTCATCCCTTCGAGTGCCCAAGTGTTAGACAACATATGCTTGCTTGGTAAGAGATGACAAAAAATTTAAATCCGACCTTGTGTGATGCCAGCCCGTATAGGTGCCTAACGTTCTTTCCTTAGCATTAACGGCGACTGAGGTTATGTTGCCCTTATCTTGGACACGGCTGGGCTCCTTGGTGAACGGTTGCGGCACGACTGCCCATGGTATTGCACGACGGTGCACGATTGGGCCTCGGATGAGCCACAACTTGGCATGCAGTTGGGGCATGGCTTGACAAGCAGTGGGGTCGCGCATGGGGCAAGATGGGGCAAGCAGTTGGGCCACGTGGTGCACGCGCAAGGGGTGCCCAAGCCACATAAAGGTGCACGCATAGGGCGCGTATGCGGCACGATGGTGCACGCATGTGGCCTACTTGCGGCACGATGGTGCGCGCATGCTGCAAGAAGGTGCGCGCATAGAGTACCCATGCCGCACGATGGTGTGCGCATGGGAAGCCCATGCCGCCTGATGGTACACGCATGCCGCACGAAGGTGCGCATATGGGGCGCCCATGCTGCACGAAGATGCGAGCATGGGGCGCCCATATCGCACGATGGTGCAAGCATGCCGCACGAAGGTGCGCGCATGGGGTGCCCATGCCACTCGATCGTGCATGCATGCCGCACGATGGTGCGCACATGTGGCCCGCATGCCGTACTAAGGTGCGCGCATGGGACACCCATGCCGCTCGATGGTGCGTGCATGGGGCGTGCATGCTGTACTCTAGTGCATGCATGTGGCTTGCATATCGTACGAAGGTACGCGCATGGGGAGCCAATGCCCCACGAAGATGCGCGCATGGGGTACCCATGCTGTATGATGGTGTGCGCATGTGGAGCCCATGCCGCCTGATGGTACGCGCATGCCACACGAAGGTGCGCGTATGGAACGCCCATGCCGCACGAAGATGCGAGCATAGGGTACCCATATCGCACGATTGTGCAAGCATACAACACGAAGGTGCGCGTATGGGGTGCCCATGCCACTCGATGGTGCACGTATGCCACACTAAGGTGCTCTCATGGGGCGCCCATGCCGCACGATGATGCGTCCATGGGACGCGCATGCCATACTCTAGTGCGTGCATGTGGCCCGCATGCCGTACGAAGGTACGCGCATAGGGAGCCTATGCCCTACGAAGATGCTCGCATGGGGCGCCCATGCCGTACGATGGTACACGCATGTCGCATGAAGGTGCGCGCATGGGACGCCCATGCCGCTCGATGGTGTGCGCATTGGGCGAGCATGCCACTCGATGGTACGGGCATCGAGCGCGCATGCCGCCCGATTGTGCACGCATGTAGCCCGCATGCCCAACAAAGGTGCGCGCATGAAGCACGAAGGTGTGCGCATGGGGTGCCCATGGCACATGATGGTCCATTCATTGGGCGCGCATACCGCACAATGGTGAGCGCATGTGGCCAGCATGCCGCACGATGGTGGACATCCATGCCGTAAGATGGTGCAGACATCGAGGGCGCATACCGCATGATGGTGCGTGCATGTGGCCCGCATGCCGCATGAAGGTGCGTAAATGGGGTGCCCGTGCCGCACGATAGTGCGCGCTAGTGGCGCCCACGGGGCACTCAAGAGGCGTTGTTGGGGCACGGCTGGGGCACTGTTGGGGCACTAGGGCACTATGGGGGTGCACTTGAGGGACGATGGGGGATGTTGGGTGACGGCTTTGGCACTACTAGGGGACGTTGGGCACGACGGGCAATGTTAAGTATTCGGAGGCATTGGGCATGCGGAATGTATTATGACACGAATGTGGACATTGATATTCTTTTACAAGTGGTTTCCGAATCTACGAAGTAGTCTTAACCTTTGCCTTGTCCGACAAACAGTTTGTCACATTTGTGAGGCGAAATAGATTAATCGGTTTCCCAATCCATCAAAAAAAAAAAATTTAACACCAAATATTATGCAAACAAATTAATTTATGAATTAATATAAATATACCTGAATTTTCTAGTATTTTTTCTGATTTTTCACTATTTTCCGTAATTTTAAAATATTAAAAATTAATTTTCTAAAAAAATATATTTTTGAATATCATTTAACAAATTAAGGTATGAATTTATATAATTTTTCTGAATTTTCTACTATTTTTTCTGATTTTTTTCTTTTTTCGCAATTATTAAATATTAAAAAATATTTTTTCAAAAAAATAATTTTGAAGCATTTGGATATCATATGCTATCAATAAGGAGCAAGCTGGGTGCGAAGATCATGCCATATGGGGCCTTTTATAGTGTAAAACACCTATTATGAATCTCTGGTAAAATGTACACTACTACTGTCACTTGGGTTTTTGCATCTAAATGTATTATAGGGGGTATGTGGTGTCAAGCCTCCTGGTCAGGGTCCATGCGAGGGGATGTTGTGGGCACTTCATCGCACATTGTGGGCTATATCGTCGGCTATATTCTGGGTGGGAATGCCTACCGAGTGAATGACGCCGAGGTATTGCATTGCATACCCGTGTGTTGGATCGTGCCACCCCCGCCCCGCGTCCCCCTACATGCCCCTCAGCGCGGCACCAGGATGGCTAATGAGGAACATAGTGGCTTCCCTAGACCGTCATTATCCATCTTGGTGTCGTAACACCGTCGTCGTCATTGGGATGGCTAATGAGAGGGCGAGTGGTTGCCCAAGCACAAAACTAGCCATCCCCGTGTCGCTGGCTAGGTGCACATTGGGGGACATTCCCCTCCTCCGACCTGTCGTTAGGCCTGCACGATGTGCGAATGGCCTATCACACGAAGCCATGGCCATTGCCTAGTGGATGCGCACGGCCATGGTCTGGCGTCGTGGCAATCCAAGCACCGCGTGGGCTTGGGAGGCTCTTGGGGGACGGTGGGGGCAAGAGTGATGCGCGAATCGCTTAACACACATGGCATTGGCTTTCGTTAAGCAACGACGCGAGCGTTGCGATGAGACGATTGCTAATGTTTCAATGTCGTGGCGATCCAAGCACCATGCTGCCTTGAAGCCGTCCCCTAGTGGGTTTTGACGTGCCTATGCGATGCGCGAATCGCCTAGCACACAACGCCATAGTCCTCGCTGAGTCATAATACGATGGACGTGGTCTAGTCTCGTGGCGATCCAAGCACTGCATGGGCAGGAAGGTAGTTTGCTTGTCCCATTCCGCGTATACAGGGGGACGGTGGGAGGCATGTGTGATGCGTGAATCGCCTAGCACACTTGGAATTGGTTTTCGTTGAGCAACGATGCGAGCGTTGTGATAAGACGATTGCTGATGCTTCAATGTCGTGGCGATCCAAGCACCATGCGGCCTTGAAGCCGTCCCCCGGTGGGTTTTGACAGGCCTGTACAAT
>CM075765.1:67311746-67326746 GCA_037974665.1 Ehretia macrophylla
ACAATACAATAACAAGCAACATAAGAAATGAAATATTCTTCAAGCAACATATCGTTCACAAAATGGCCATAGTCAAGTAACGCACGTAGGGCAAGCAATCATTCCATGGAATCATCATTAGGCACGTTGTCCTCAAGTACATGTTCCTGGTCTTCTTCACCTGAGATGATAAAAAAAGGGTGAGTCCTTATGAACTCAACGAGGGGGGATGAGAAATAAGTTTTGAAACTCTTTTTCCGGTTCAATTATGAAAACCCTTTTGCAAGCATGACATATATCACAAGTAAGTTCATAATGTAATATAAAAATAAAAGAACATAATTACCCGTCTTTCCCCCCGAGGTCCTCTAGGAACCAAGCGAGAGTACTTATACATATAGTGAAAAGGATACGGTGAGCTTTTGCTCTCAGTTCATTTCCAGTATCAGTTGTTGCGGCCGACTTCAAATCATCCCCTTATCACACCAAATGGGTGTACTCCAGATGTACCCCGAAATCCTATGACCCAACTCTCCGAGGAAGTCTAGCCCCCAAGCGAGAGAGGGAATTGGACAATGGTAGTCACAGTTGCACCGGCAAGCCCGATGCCGCCCGGTGTGCATGAACGCTACCACACCAGAATGAAAGGTTGCAACCTTGTATGCAATGCACATTTATGACATTTAATATATCACATTTGGAGGGCAACAAAGTAGGTTGCCTCCGAGCAGTCATAAGATTGTACATTGACAAGTAAACACGCGAGGCACGATATGACAAGTAATTTCACTTGAAAAGCACATGGAGTTATATGAATACTAAACGGGCAGCCATGTAACGCATGTAAATCAAGTCATATAACTCATTTCGAAGTTCACGTAATCAAATAATAAGATAATTCAACATGCAACGACATCTACGTGGGACCGGGTGCAAGAAAGGCCTACTTGTCAACATGTAATCATCAGAATCATATTTAGGGCTATAAGGGCAACTACGGGCAGCCTACTAATCACATAATTAAACACGATATTCATAGGATCAACACTTAGCGTGTTTACCTAGTCATTAGGGTTTCAATTCACGCTCACCCGTGCGATTAAGCCCTAAAATGTCACGTAATTAAACTCAAGCCATGCATTGATTAATTCAAAAACCCTCAAACATTCAAAATAGTATACACAACATCCCAATGCCACAATCACAAGCATTTAATACAACAAGAGAAGTTACAATAATTTTTCTAAGCATATCACTAGATGAAAACCTCACTGCAATGGTCTGTTTTCTCACAATCATTGAGACAAGAAAACAACCTCCAATTCCAGTAAACAAAATTTCAAATTAAATCTTAAGGAGTGAACTAAATCCAGAAACAAACCTCGCATCATTTGGAGTTCGGGTTCAAGAGTTATAGCCAAAACAGTGAGACTACGCAAAACTGTCCAGATTTTCACACATTTCACTACTTGTCGTTTTTGAGGGCCTTAGGGTCAGATTTAGACTTAGTCCATTTCTGACAAAAATGTCCAGAACTGAAAATTATAGCAGTAAACAAAATTTCATGCATTTTGGATATCATTTACTAAGTCAAAACTGGTTCGTTCTACAAGAACAGTGAATCTACCAAAACCTGCTTCATTTTCCCAGATTTGGCCACATTTTGATATTTTGCCATTTTGAGGACCTTAGAGTCAAAATTAGCTTTGGCCTATTTTTTGCAAAAAAATGCTCAGAACTGGAAAAAATAGTCACCTACCAATTTTAACAAATTTTCAACCTCATTTACCTTGTCAAAATCACCTCGTACCAACAAGACAGAAGACTGTCCCATACGCGATTTCATCTTTTATCACATTCTAGCCAAATATCTTGCCATGCATGTTTACAAAAGCTCATGAACACACATATATCACATGTACAGAGGTAGAAATAGACATTCAAAGGCATGCATGTGGTTTTTAAAAACTTGTCAAGAAGTTTTAGCCCTCACCTTAGCAAGACAACAAAGAAGATGCACAAACTCTTGATGAAGCACAATATCGCCCCTTTTTCCTTGCTTAGCCGAGAGACCACTTGATTTTCTCTAATTTCCTAGCTTAGTAACCATGTTCTTAGTATGTGCAAGTGGCTAGAGCAAAAGAAAATGAAATAGAAGCTAACAAACTTACCTAAGCCGAAGTGAATGTGCTATGACCTTGCATGTGAGTTTCTTGCAACCTAGCTTGCTTAGTCGAGCTCCCTAGCTTCTTGCATGTCTTGATGAACCATTGAGTGATGAACTTAAGCTATGGAGTGTAGAAATTCAGCTAGGGCCGAGAGAGAGCAAAGAATTGAGAGAAAGAATTAGAGAAAGAGAGAAAATGAAAGAAATAATGAAAGCTTTGATGTGTTGATGCTTGTGTCGGCCTAGGGCCTTGAAAAATCAGAATTTTGTGTCTTCAAGAAGCATGTTTGAATCATCCTAGCATGGGCATAAAGTGTGTCGAGAATATGGGTGCATTGGGTAGGGTTTTGGGTTATTTTTTTTTATGCCTTGTGTCATAGATTGTCATAGGATGTCTAGATTTAAATTTTGAAATTGTAATGCATGCACAAATGCAAGAGATGGTCGGCCAAGGCTTGCAAAATGCTGAATCTTTGTCATCTTTTGAGCATTATTTTAATTGTGCGTTTGGGATATGCAAAGAATAAAGAATAAAGAATAAGAATGTCTAGCTTTTTGTGAGATTTTGTCTTCTAGTGAGTTGAATTAGCATTTTAGTATTAGTTAGTGGAGTTTGTAGGATTAATTAATGATCTAGTGCTTCGTGTAAGATACTTTCATGATTAGTGTGAGGGCACGCTTTCCTAGGTTTAGGGCACGCACTACGAGGTAAAACACGAACTACGAGACGAATGCATGTTTCCCAAGTAAATGCACGCAACCCTAAATATATGCATGTAATTCAATGCAAGGCACACAAAATGAAACACGACTCTTAAACCTAAGTCAAGGCACACAAATCTAGATTAGGACACACGAAACGAGGTATCGCATGCAAATCGAGGTCGGGCCTCACAGGATAAGTGGGAGCCGAAAGGCGAAAGTGAAATACCCCTACTTTTAACGTTTTTTACTTATTCCGTGAATCGGAAGCGGGGCACTGCCCCTCTTTTTGGACCCAAGGCTCGCTCTACGGATCGATCCGGGCTGAAGACATTGTCAGGTGGGGAGTTTGGCTGGGGTGGCACATCTGTTAAAAGATAACGCAGGTGTCCTAAGATGAGCTCAATGAGAACAGAAATCTAGTGTGGAACAGAAGGGTAAAAGCTCGTTTGATTCTGATTTCCAGTACGAATACGAATCGTCAAAGCGTGGCCTAACAATCCTTTAGACCTTTGGAATTTGAAGCTAGAGGTGTTAGAAAAGTTACCACAGGGATAACTGGCTTGTGGCAGCCAAGCGTTCATAGCGACGTTGCTTTTTGATCCTTCGATGTCGGCTCTTCCTATCATTGTGAAATAGAATTCACCAGGTGTTGGATTGTTCACCCACCAATAGGGAACGTGAGCTGGGTTTAGACCGTTGTGAGACATGTTAGTTTTCCCCTACTGATGACAGTGTCGCAATAGTAATTCAACCTAGTACGAGTAGAACCATTGATTCGCATAATTGGTCATCGCGCTTGGTTGAAAAGCCAGTGGCGCGAAGCTACCATGTGCTGGATTATGACTGAATGCCTCTAAGTCAGAATTCGGGCTAGAAGTGACGCGCTCGCCCGCCGCCCGTTCACCAATCCGCAGTAGGGGCCTCCGGTCCCCAAGGGCAAGTGTCGTTGGCCAAGCCGTTGCGACGGAAGCGTCATGCCGGCCACCTTGAAGTACAATTCCCATCGAGCAACGGGCAGAATCCTTTGCAGATTACTTAAATATGCGACGGGGTATTGTAAGTGGTAGAGTGGCCTTGCTGCCATGATCCACTGAGATTCAACCCTTTGTCGCTCCAATTCGTCCCTCCTCCCTCCTCGCTGATCTCTGCCCCATCCATAATCCAATCTTGTCAACCAACACTATTTCCCCCAAACGGGCCAAAAGGTTCAACGCCCTATGCCGCTCCCCAAGTGTGTCTCCAAGTGCCTATGTAAGTCATAAGTTGTAACCCAAGTGTCGACATGCGAATGCCCAAGTGTTGCCAAGTGCTCTGCGCCCAAGTCTGAATAACATTAGCCAAAGTTAGTTTGACACACTCACTGCCTGATATAGTGCCGCCTCAAGTGTTGTGGGGTTTCGAGGAAACGATGATGCCCAATTATGCCCAAGTGCTATGTGCTATGCCCAAGGATGCACAAGTGCTATGTGCTATGCCCAAGGATGCCCAAGTGCTATGTGTTATGCCCAAGGATGCCCAAGCACTATGTGCTATACCCAAGTACTATGCCCAAGGATGCCCAAGTGCTAAACCCAAGTGCTATGTGCTATACCCAAGTGCTATGCCCAATGATGCCCAAGTACTATGCCCAATTATGCCCAAGTGCTATGTGTACCCAACCGCTATGCCCAAGTGCTATGTGTACCCAACCGCTATGCCCAAGTGCTATGCCCAAGTGCTATGCCTAATGATCCGCAAGTGCTACGTGTGAACGGGCCCACTGCTGGTCGACCCTGCTTATCCCCTCGAGTGCCCAAGTGTTAGACAGCCTATGCTTGTTTGGTAAGAGATGACAAAAAATTTAAATCTGACCTTGTGTGATGCCAGCCCGCATAGGTGCCTAACGTTCTTCCCTTAGCATTAACGGTAACTAAGCTTATGTTGCCCCTATCTTGTACACGGCTGGGCACGTTGGTGAACAGTTGCGGCACGACAGCCCACGGTTGTGATAACCCGAACCCGGCATGCATTCAATGGCATTTAATTGCATTTAATTAAGTGTTATCTTAAATGTTAGCATTGAATTATGTATTTATTTTAGATAAACATTAATTTGTAGCTTTATTTTCATATTTATGTTAATCAGTTTTATTTTTCTTGCATCTTAATGCTCGGTTTTCAATTAAATGAAAAGTAGCTCCGAGCCGGAGTAAATTTTGAACTATGTTACTTTTCGAAAATTATATTTTCTTAAATTCTTTGAGATTTAATTGTTACTCTTTTATCGTCGCAAAGTGCATAGCATATCGAGAGTGATAGTTAGGAAATGATTTCCAGTCCTCAGCAAATAGTAAAAACTAGTATTTAGTGTTTTAATTTTGGTATTTTAAGTTGTATTTAACTAGAATTAGATTTGGGGTGGTTGTTTTAGCTTTAAAATGCATAAAACAAGCTTATTTGACCAATTTTTAAGTTAGTTGACCAAGCCTTGACCAAATTGACTTGTTGTCATCTTTATAATAGCTTAAAATAGCACAAAATAAAAAAAAGACAAAGCTGAAAAACAGACCACAAGCTGGCCGAAAATAGAAGGAGAAAAAAAAAGAAATTTCAACTTCAAATCTTCATTTCTTCGCGGGAGCTTGTGCGGGGTGGTTTCCGAGGCATCCAACGTGGTTTCCTTAGCGTCTAGGAGCGTCTAAGGTGAGGGTTTCATGTTTATTTGCGCATTTGAATGTTTTATGTATTAACTTTAATTTTTGGGTTTTATCCGTAGAATGTTATTTTTATCGTTCTGAGGCTTAAAGAATGTTCCCTAGCAATCGTAGAACATGTATTTATAGCTTTTTAACATTTTTTACGGTTGAATATTGAAATTAAAATATAAATTGTTAATTAAATAGTAAAGTATGAATAGTAAACCCCCGTTTCAATGAAGTTGCTCCGTTATGCGTTCTGTTGATGTATGAAGGTGCTAGATATGCTAGAATGCCTAAATGTGTGGTTTAATTGGATTGTGTAATGGAAAAACAGAGAAAATGGCTTAGTGAAAGTTGGGGTCGTTTAGGTCGAGTTTAGCGTTTCCTCGTTTTGCATGATAGCATTGTCTCGGGAGGCCACGGAAGCACTTTTGGTGCGGTTATGGTGTTGGTTGGGTGTTTGGTTAGGGTAGCGGTAGTTCAAACGAGCAAAAGGGGAAATCGGGGCTTTGCTTGAATTCTAGGGTTAAGTAGGGTTTCGGGGTCTTTAGACGTGCCTTATAGTGACCTAGGAGGATTGGTGAAGTTGGTTTCCAAAACTTGTGGCTCGTTTGAAAGTAGTACCGTTTTGAAAGTTAGGGACATTTTGTGATTTTGTGTGTTTTCATAGTGTAGTGCCTATAGAATGCTTAATATGGCTTGTTATGCTTGTTAAAGTTTATTATGATTGAATTTGTATGTCAATTGTTGATAATGCTTGTTAGTGTTGTTCTTGTTACTTTATAGATTGTAAATGTTTGATATCTTGTTTATCGCCTCTAATCTGTATTGTTGTCCTATCGCTTGTTATCGCCTTGTGTCGTGTCTTGCATTGCATAGTGTCAGGCGCGTGAGTGATGGGCCTCTCTAGGTAGTCTCGGGTTGCCAGTGTTGGTTGCTCTAGCTCCGTGTCCTATTCCCATTCTCGCTTGGGTTGCCTCCCAGGGAGATTTGGGTCGTAAAATTGATGGATACTTCTGGGGTATTCCAAACTGAAGTTATAAGGTGGTTGCGCGCTTATTGTCATCGTTGTCAACATCAAGCTCGAAGATTGATGTATCGCTCGTGGAATGGTACATTGCTCGTATGAGTGAAGCATAGCCTTCAGAGTGTGGTGTAGCTTTGAATGGTTGTGTTAATGCTTTCATTAATTGCTTATTGTATTCATTGTTTATATTGAATGCTTGCTTGTCAATTATATTGCTTAGCTATACCTATTTGCATTGCACGAACTTCTTTCTCTCCACCTCGATATCTGTCTCGCCCTTACTGAGTATACGTGTTGTGTATACTCATTCCTCACCACCACATTTCAGGAAATGTCATGTTAGCTGGAAAGTTCGTGATTTCGTGAAAGTTCATGTTTGAAGAGTTGTCTTGCGTGCCTATGTGGCTTGAGTTGTCGAAGTTGTAAAGATGTATGCTTTTATGTATTGTATGTATTCAATGTTAAAAGGGATGTAATTTAAGTTTCATTAGATTATTGAAGTGGTTTGATAAGTTAGATTATGTATCTAGTTAATGTAGCTTAACTTCAATGCACGTTTGTATTGTCCAAAAGAAAGAGTTAGAAAGGTATGATAGTCTAACTTATGCAATAGGTTGGTATAGTTTAATTGCTAAGCATGAATGTATATTTGCTTGTGATTGCTTGTTGTGAACCAAGGCTCGGATGGCCTTGAGGTGGTTGAATGTTTGGACATGGTATTGGTCCACTTATATGCTGTCACAGGTTTGCTTTTTGCCTAGAAACAAGGGAGAATCCGTCCGTTTTCCCTGAAAATTATGCCTGGGTTTAGATTTGGGTTGTGATTAGATTGATTGATAGAACTCTCGGTCTCGAGAGGGATCGGGGTGTTACAACGGTGTTGCATGACGGCGCACGATTGGGCCTCGGATGGCGCACATACTTAGGGCACGTACTTGGGGCCTCGGATGAGCCACAACTTGGCAAGCAGTTGGGGCACGGCTTGACAAGCAATGGGGTCGCACATGGGGCACGATGGGGCAAGCGGTTTGGCCATGTGGTGCGCGCGCATGGGGCGTCCACGCCACACGAAGGTGCACGCATGGGGCGCTCGTGCCGCACGATAGTGCGCATATTTGGCCCGCATGCCGCATGAAGGTATGCGCATGGGGCGCCCATGCCACATGAAGGTACACGCATGAGGAGCCCATGCCGCACGAAAGTGCGTGCATGGGGCGCGCATGCGGCACGATGGTGCACTCGTGCATGGGGCGCGCATGCGGCACTATGGTGCACGCATGCGGCCCACATGCCACATGATGGTGCGCGCATGCCGCGCGAAGGTGCACGCATGGGGCGCCAATGCCCCATGATGGTACGCGTATGCCGCACGAAGGTACGCGCATGGGGCGCCTATGCTGCACGAAGATGTACGCATAGGGCGCCCATGCCGCACGAAGATGCGCTCATGTCGCACGAAGGTGCGCGCATGGGGTACCCATGCAACACGAAGGTGCGCGCATGGGGCGCCCATGCTGCACGAAGGTGCGCGCATGGGGTACCCATGCAACACGAAGGTGCGCGCATGGGGCGCCCATGCTGCACGATGGTGCGCGCATACCGCACGAAGGTGAACGCATGGGGCGCCCATGCCGCACGATGGTGCGCTCATCGGGCGTGCATGCCTCACGATGGTGCGCACATGTAGCCCGCATGCCGCATGATGGTGAGCTCATGGAGCGCCTATGTCGCACGATGGTACGTGCATGCCGCACGAAGGTGCACGCATGGTTCGCCCATTTCGCACAATGGTGCGGACATCGGGCGAGCATGCTGCACGATGGTGCGCATGTGGCCCGCATGCTGCACGAAGGTGCTCGAATGGGGCGCTCGTGCCGTACGATGGTGCCCGCTAGTAGCGCGAGCGGGGTGCTCAAGGGGCGTTGTTGGGACACGGTTGGGGCACTGTCGGTGCACGGCTGGGGCACTGTTGGGGTATGAGGCCTAACCTCGATTTGCGTGCGATACCTCATTTCGTGTGCCCCAACCTAGATTTGTGTGCCTTGACCTAGGTTTAAGAGTCATGTTTCGTTTTGTGTGCCTTGCATTGAATTACGTGCATACATTTAGGGTTGCGTGCATTTACTTGAAAAACATGCATTCGTCTCGTAGTTCGTGCCTTACCTCGTAGTGCGTGCCCTAGACCTAGGTAAGCGTGCCTACACGCTAATCGAGAAAGCATCTTACACGAAGCACTAGATCATTAATTAATCCTACAAACTCCACTAACTAATATTAAAATGCTAATTCAACTCACTAGAAGACGAAATCTCACAAAAAGCTAGACATTCTTATTTTTTATTCTTTATTCTTTTGCATATTCCAAGCACACAATTAAATATTGCTCAAAACATGACAAAATTCAGAATTTTGCAAGCCTTGGCCGACCACATGGAGCATTTGAACAAGCATTGCATATTTCAAAGATTATACCTAGACATTCTATGACATAATTTTGCAGGCCTTGGCCGACCACATGGAGCATTTGAACAAGCATTGCATATTTCAAAGATTATACCTAGACATTCTATGACAAGTTCATGACACAAAGCATATAAAAAAAAAATTGACTCAAAACTCTACCCAAGGCACCACAATCTCGGCCCACTCAATCACCCATGCTAAGATGATTCAAATTATGCTTTTGAAGACACAAATTCTGAAATTTGCAAGCCCATAGCCGACACATGCATCAAAACTCTTCAAAGCTTTCATTTCTTCTCACATTCTCTCTTTCTCTCATTCATTCTCTCTCTCTCTCGGCCTTGGCTGCAATTCTAGTCTCCATAGCTTAAGCTCATCATCCTAAGGTTCATCAAGACAACAAGATACTAGGAAGCTTGACCAAGCAAGCTAGAATGCAAAAAGACACACATGCAAGCTCATAGAACCTTCATTTTGGCTTAGGTATGTTTGATAGCTCCTGTTTCATTTTCTTTTTGTTCTAGCCACTTGCACATACTAAGAACATGGTTACTAAGCTAGGAATTAGAGAATCTCAAGTTATCTCTCAGCCAAGCAAGGAGAAAAGTCGATCTTGTGCACCATCAAGAGCCTTGTGCATCTTTATTATTGTCTTGCTAAGGTGAGGGCTAAAACTCTTTTGAAAAGCTTTCAAAAACCACATGCATGCCTTTAAATGTCTATTTTTACCTATGTACTTGTGATATATGTGTGTACATGAGCTTTTGTAAACATGCATGGCAAGATATTTGGCTAGAATGTGAAGATAGATGAAATCGCGTAAAGGACAGTCTTCTGACTTGTTGGAGCGAAGTGATTTTTACCAGGTAAATTATGTTGAAAATGCATTAAAATTGGTAAGTGACTATTTTTGCCAGTTCTAAGCATTTTTCGCAGAAATAGGCCAAAGCCAATTTTGACTCTAAGGTCCCCAAAATGGCAAAACATCGAAAGGTGTCCAAATCTGGAAAATCTGGGAAAATAAAGCAGGTTTTTGGCAGTTCACTGTCCTTGTAGAACGAACCAGTTTTAACTTAATAAATGATATCCAAAATGCATGAAAGTTGGTATGCTGCTATATTTTTTAGTTCTGGACATTTTTGTCAGAAATGAACTAAGGCTAAATCTGACCCTAAGGTCCTCAAAAACGACAAGTATTGAAATGTGTGCAAATCTGGACAGTTTTGCGTAGTCTCACGGTTTTGGCTATAATTCTTGAATCCGAACTCCAAATGATGTGAGGTTTGATTCTGGATTTATTTCACTCCTTAAGCTTTAATTTGACATTTTTTTCACTGGAATTGGAGATTTTTTTCTTGTCTCAATGATTGTGAGAAAACAGACTATTGCAGTGAGGTTTTCATTTAGTGATATGCTTTGAAAATTATTGTAACTTCTCTTGTTGTATTAAATGCTTGGGATTGTGGCACTTGGATGTTGTGTGGACTATTTTGAATGCTTGAGGGTGTTTTAATTAATCGATTCATGGCTTGAGTTTAATTACGGGACAACTTGGGGCTTAATCACACGGGTAAGCATGAATTGAAACCCTAGTGACTAGGAAAACTCGCTAAGTGTTGATCCTATGGATATCGTGTTTAATTATATGATTAGTAGGCTGCCCGTAGTTTCCCTTATAATCCTAAATGTGATTACGATGATTACATGTTGACAAGTAGGCATTTCTTGCACCCGGCCCCACGTAGATGCCGTTGCATGTTGTATAATCTTATTATTTGATTGCGTGAACCCCGAAATAAGTTATATAACTTGATTCACATGTGTTACATGGCTGTCCATTTAATATTCATATAACTCCATGCGTTTTACAAGTGAAATTGCCTGTCATAGAATGCCTTGCGTGTTACTTGTCAACGTGCGATCTTATAACTGCCCGGAGGCAACCTACTTTGTTGCCCTCCTAATGTGATATATTAAATGTCATAAATGTGCATTGCATACAAGGTTGCAACCTTTCATTCTGGCGTGGTAGCATTTCACGCACACCGGGCGGCATCGGGCTTGCCGGTGCAACCGTGACTACCATTGTCCATTTCCCTCTCTCGCTTGGGGGCTAGACTTCCTCGGAGAGTTGGGTCGTAGGATTTCAAGGTACATCCGGAGTACACCCATTTGGCGTGATAAGTGGATGATTTGAAGTCGGCCGCAACAACTGATACTAGAAATGAATTGAGAGCAAAAGCTCACCGTATCCTTTTCACTATGTGTATAAGTACTCTCGCTTGGTTTCTAGAGGACCTCGGGGAGGAAAGACGTGTAATTGTGTTCTTTTATTTTTATATTACATTATGAACTTACTTGTGATATATGTCATGCTTGCAAAAAGGGTTTTCATAAGTTGAACCGGAAAAAGAGTTTCAAACGTATTTCTCGTTCCCCCTCGCTGAGTTCATAAGGACTCACCCTCTTTTATCATCTCAGGTGAAGAAGACCAGGAACAGGTACCCGAGGACAACGTGCCTTTTGACGATTCCTTGGAATGATTGCTTGCCCTACGTGCCTTACTTGACTATGGCCATTTTGTGAATGATATGTTGCTTGAAAACTATTTCTTATGTTGCTTGTTATTGTATTGTAATTGACCCTCGTTGTAATTTGGAGTCTAATTTTGGCTTGTACTGATCGTAACTAGTTAAATACTTTTATGGTGGTTTTTGCTATCGCTACTAGTTAGTATCTATCACAGGCTTATGAAGTATCAGGTAAATGATTAAGTAAACTGAATCTATCCAATCTTAATCAGGTACTCATTGGTAGGCTAAGATCAACATGTACTTTTGTATCAAGGATTAACAAACAAACGAGACATAGTATCATGCTAGGTTGTTAATCAAACGAGACTTCGAGATAACTAGTAGGCGTTTCGACTGGTGATAAATAGTAATCTTAGTTGGAAATGAATTTGAGATTGAAAGTTTGGAGGCCATTAGAAAATTAGGTCAAACTAAATAGCCCAATTACAGCTGTTATGCTGCCAATTTTTTTGAAGAATTTGTGGAGTTTAGGCTTAACGATAAGTGTTAAACCTTCATGACTGATTAAGTACGTGAAATGACTTGAATATTTAGATCACTCCCTAGTCTAACCTCTATAGGTCGGGTTGGGGCGTGACATGGGGCACGGTTAGGGCACTATGGGGGTGCACTTCAGGGACGATGGGGGATGTTGGGGGACGGCTTTGGCACTACTAGGGGACGTTAGGCACGACAGGCAATGTTAATCATTCGGGGGTATTGGGAATGCGGAATGTATTATGACATGAATGTGGACATTGATATTCTTTTACAAGTGGTTTCTGAATCTACGAAGTAGTCTTAACCTTTGCCTTATCCAACAAATAGTTCGTCACATTTGTGAGGCGAAATAGATAAATCGGTTTCCCAATCCATCCAAAAAAAATTTTAACGCCAAATATCATGTAAACAAATTAATTTATGAATTAATATAATTTTTTCTGAATTTTCTACTATTTTTTCTGATTTTTCCCTATTTTTCGCAATTATTAAATATTAAAAAATATTTTTTCAAAAAAAAAAATTTTGAAGCATTTGGATATCATATGCTATTAACAAGGAGCAAGTTGGGTACGAAGATCATGCCATATGGGGCCTTTTATAGTGTAAAACACTCATTATGAATCTCTGACAAAATGTACGCTACTGTTGTTACTTGGGTTTTTGCTTCTAAATGTACTATAGGGGGTATGTGGTGTCAAGCCTCCTGGTCGAGGTCCATGAGGGGGGACGTTGTGGGCACTTCGTGGCACTTTGTGGGCTATATTGTGGGCTATATTGTGGGCGGGAATGCCTACCGAGTGAATCACGCCGAGGTATTGCATTGCATACTCGTACGTTAAGGCCGTGCTACCCCCGCCCCGCGTCCCCTAGCATGTCCCTCGGCGAGGCACCAGGATGGCTAATGAGGAACGTGGTGGCTTCCCTAGCCCCTCATTATCAATCTTGCTACCACAACACCGTCGATGTCATTGGGATGGCTAATGAGGGGGCGAGTAGTTGCCCAAGCACAAAACTAGCCATCCCCGTGCCGCCGGCTAGGTACACGTTGGGGAACAATCCCGTCCCCCGACGTTTCATTGGGCCTACGCGATGCCTGAATCGCCTAGCACATGAAGCCATGGCCGTTGCCGAGTGGATGCGCGTGGCCATGGTCTAGTGTCGTGGCGATCCAAGCACCGCATGGGCTTGGGTGGCTCTTGCGGGACAGTGGGGGCAAGCGTGATGCGCGAATCGCCTAACACACGTGGCTTTGGCTTTCGTTACGCAACGACTCGAGCATTGCGATGAGACGATTACTAATGCTTTAATGTCGTGGTGATCCAAGCACCATGTGGCCTTGAAGCCGTCCCCCGGTGGGTTCTGACGTGCCTATGCGATGCGCGAATCACCTAGCACATGACGCCATGGTCCTCGCTGAGTCGTAATACAATAGACGTGGTCTAATGTCGTGGCGATCCAAGCACCACGTGGGTAGGAAGGTAGTTTACTTGTCCTATTCCGTGCATACAGGAGGACGGTGGAGGGCATACGTGATGCGCGAATCGCCTAGCACATGTGGCATTGGCTTTCGTTAAGCAACGACGCGAGCGTTGTGATAAGACAATTGCTGATGCTTCAATGTCGTGGCGATCCAAGCACTATGTGGCCTTGAAGCCTTCCCCCGGTTGGTTCTGACAGGCCTGTGCGATGCGCGCAATGCCTAGCACACGATGCCATGGTCCACACTAAGTCATAATGCGGCGGACGTGGTCTAGTGTCGTGGTGATCCAAGTACCGCATGGGCAGGAAGGTAGTTTGCTTGTCCCGTTCCATGCATACGGGTGTATACAGGGTGACGGTGGGAGGCATGTGTGATGCATGAATTGCCTTGCACATGTGGCAATGGCTTTCGTTAGGCAACGACGTGAGTGTTGCGATGAGACAATTGTTGATGCTTCAATGTCGTGGCGATCTAAGCACTATACAGCCTGGAAGCTGCCCCCTGGTTGTTTCTGACAGGCCTGTGCGATGCGCGAATCGCTTAGCACGCGATGCCGTGGTCCTCGCTGAATCGTAATGTGACGGACATGGTCTAGTGTCGTGGCGATCCAATCACTGCATGGGCAGGAATGTAGTTTGCTTGTCCCGTTCTGTGCATACGGGTGCATATAGGGGGACGGTGGGGGGAATGCGTGATGCGCGAATTGCCTAGCACATATGGCATTGGCTTTCGTTAAGCAACGACGTGAGCGTTGCGATGAGACGATTGCTGATGCTCAAATGTCGTGGCGATCCAAGCACCATTCGTCCTTGAAGCCATCCCCTGGTTGGTTCTGACGGGCCTGTGCGATGCACGAATCGCCTAGCACCCGACACCAAGCTCCTCGTTGAGTCGTAATATGACAGACGTGGTCTAGTGTCGTGGTGATCCAAGCACAGCGTGGGCAAGAAGGTAGTTTTCTTCTCCCGTTCCATGCATACGAGTGCATACAGGGTGATGGTGGGGGGCATGTGTGATGCGTGAATCGCCTTGCACATGTGGCATTGGCTTTCGTTAGGCAACGATGCGAGTGTTGAGATGAGATGATTGCTGATGCTTCAATGTCGTGGCGATCCAAGCACCATGCGGCCTTGAAGCTGTCCCCCGGTTGTTTCTGATGGGCCTGTGTGATGCGCAAATAGCCTAGCACGCGACGCCATGGTCCTCGCTGAGTCATAATGTGACGGACGTGATCTAGTGTCATGGCGATCCAAGCACCCTGTGGGCAGGAAGGTAGTTTGCTTGTCCCATTCTGTGCATACGGGTGCATACAAGGGGACGGTGGGGGGCATGCTTGATGCGCGAATCGCCTAGCACATGTGGCATTGGCTTTCGTTAAGCAACGACGCGAGCGTTGCGATGAGACGGTTGCTAATGCTTCAATG
>CM075765.1:67334246-67339246 GCA_037974665.1 Ehretia macrophylla
CAAGCATCCCCAAGTATTCAAAACAGTCCACACAACAACCCAAAGCCACAATCCCAAGCATTTAATTCAACAAGAGAAGTTACAACAATTTTCTAAGCATAACACTAAGTGAAACCCTTACTGCAATAGGCTGTTTTCTCACAATCATTAAGATAAGCAAAAAATCTCCAATTCCAGTGAATAAGATGTCAAATTAAATCTTAAGAAGTGAACTAAAATCAAAAATAAACCTTGCATCATTTGGAGTTTGGAATCATTAGTTATGGTCGAAACAGTGGAATAGCACAAAACTGTCCAGATTTGCACACATTTCGATAATTGACGTTTTTGAGGTCCTTAGGGTCAGATTTAGCCTTACTCCATTTCTGACAAAAATGTCCAGAACTGCAAAATCTATTAGCACACCAAATTGCATTCATTTTTGATATCATTTACTAAGTCAAATCTGGTTCGTTCTACAAGGTCAGTGCATCTGCCAAAACCTGCTTCATTTTTCCAGATTTCCAGATTTGGACACATTTCAAAGATTTGCCATTTTGAGGACCTTAGAGTCAAAATTAGCTTTGGCCTATTTCTGCGAAAAATGTTCAAAACTGGAAAAAATAGTCATCTACCAATTTTAATGCATTTTCAACAACATGTGTCTAGCCAAACTTACCTCGAAACAACTGGTCAGAGACCTGTCACATAATCCGACTTCACCTATCATCACTTTCAAGCCAAAATCTTGCCATGCATGGTTGAAGAAGCTTATGAACGAACATATAACTCAAGTACAGAAGCAAAGACATACATTTAAGAGCATGCATGTGGATTTTTGAAGGATTTTCAAAAGGTTTTAGCCCTCACCTTAGCAATCAACCAAGTAGATGCACAAAAACTTGTTGAAGCACAATCTTCTTCTTCTCCTTTGCCTAGCCGAGATTTCAACTAGATTTTCTCTATTTTTCCTAGCTTAGTGACCAAGCTCTTAGTACATTTATGTGGTTAGAACAAGGAGAAAAGAAATGGAAGCTAGGAAACTTACCTAGGCCGAAAATGGTGACTCAAAGAGCATGCATGTGTGATTCTTCCATCCTAGCTAGCTTGGTTGAGTTCCTTTGCTTGTTGTTTGTCTTGATGCACCATAGGATGATGAAGATGAGCTAAGGGATGAAGAAACTCAGCCCAAAACCGAGATTGAGAGAGAAGGATGAGAGGGAGAGAGAGAAAATTGAGGAGAGTGAGAGAAATGAGAGAAAATAGAAGCTTTTGCAATTGTTGATGCAAATGTTGGCCTTGGGCATGCAAAAATCTGATTTTGTGTCATCTTTTGAATTGTTTTAGCATGTGTGTAAGAGAATGTTGGGTATTTAGGGATTTTAGGTAGAATAGAATATAGGATATGTTTAGAGGTTTGTGAGATTTTGTCTTATAGTGAGTTTAAAATATAATATTTAGGTGTTAGTGGATTTTGTAGAGATTTGAATTAGGATTATAATAATAGTTAGTGGTGTTTGTAGGATTATTTTATAGTCTAGTGCTTTGTGTAGGATTCTTTCTTGATTAACATGGTTACACGGATTCCTAGGTCTAGGGTACGAATTACGAGGTAGACAAGAACTACGCGGTAAGACACAAACTTCAAGACTAATGCACGTATTTCAAGATAAATGCACGGATTCTAATGCAAATGCACGCAACCCTAGGTAAATGTACGTAAACCAATACAAGGCACGTAATTCAATGCAATGCACGTAAATCGAGGTACGACTCTTAAACCTAGGTTAGGACACGCAATTCAAGGTCAGGGCACACAAAACGAGACAATGCACGCAATTCGAAGTTGGGACACGTATGTCGAGGATTAGGGCACATAATTCTAGGTCAAGGCACGAATGACGAGGCATGCATGAAAACCAAGTTAGGGCATGTAATCCAAGGTCAGTCATATCATTCTTGGTCTATGGCACGTAAATCAAGGTAACATACGTTATTCGGGGTCGGGCCTCACACGTGCACCAAAAGGGAATCGGGCTAAAATTCCTGAACTGGGACGTGGCGGTTGACGGCAACGTTAGGGAGTCCGGAGACGTCAGGGGGGGCCTCGGGAAGAGTTATCTTTTTTGTTTAACATCTTGCCCACCCTGGAAATAGCTCAGCCGGAGATACGGTCCAGCGGCTGGTAGAGCACCGCACATCACGCGGTGTCTGGTTCACCCCCAGTGGCCCTTGAAAATCCGGAGGACCGAGTGCCGTCCACGCCCGATCGTACTCATAACCATATCAGGTCTCCAAGGTGAACAACCTCTGGTCGATGGAACAATGTAGGCAAGGGAAGTCGGCAAAATGGATCCGTAACTTTAGGAAAAGGATTGGCTCTAAGGGCTGGGCACGGGGGTTCCAGTCCCGAACCCGTCGGCTGTCGGCGGACTGCTCGAGCTATTCCCACGGTGAGAGCTGGTCACGGCGTGCCGGCCAAGGGATGGACTGGGAACGACTGTCTGGGGGGCCTTTACCGGGCGTCAAACAGCTAGCTCGGAACTGGTACGGACAAGGGGAATCCGACTATTTAATTAAAACATAGCATTGCGATGGTCCCTGCGGATGCTCACGCAATGTAATTTCTACCTAGTACTCTGAATGTCAAAGTGAAGAAATTCAACCAAGCACGGGTAAACGGCGGGAGTAACTATGACTCTCTTAAGGTAGCCAAATGCCTCGTCATCTAATTAATGACGAGCATGAATGGATTAACGAGATTCCAACTATCCCTATCTACTATCCAGCGAAACCACAGCCAAGGGAACGGGCTTGGTAGAATCAGCGGGGAAAGAAGACCCTGTTGAGCTTGACTCTAGTCCGACTCTATGAAATGACTTAAGAGGTGTAGGATAAGTGGGAGCCAAAAGGCAAAAGTGAAGTACCACTACTTTTAACATTATTTTACTTATTCAGTGAATCAAAGGCGGGGCACTGGCCCTCTTTTTGGACCCAAGGCTCAATTTGCGGGCGGATCTGAGTGGAAGACATTGTTAGGTAGGGAGTTTGGCTAGGGTGGCACTTCTGTTAAAAGATAACGCAGGTTTCCTAAGATGAGCTCAAGGAGAACAGAAATCTCGTGTGGAACAGAAGGATAAAAGCTCATTTGATTCTGATTTCCTGTATGAATACGAACTGTGAAAGCGTGGCCTAACAATCCTTTAAACCTTCGGAATTTGAAGCTAGAGGTGTCAGAAAAGTTACCACAAGGATAACAGGCTTGTGGCAACCAAGCGTTCATAGCGACGTTGCTTTTTGATCCTTTGATGTCGGCTCTTCCTATCATTATGAAGCAGAATTCACCAAGTGTTGGATTGTTCACCCACCAATAGGGAACGTGAGCTGGGTTTAGACCGTCGTGAGACATATTAGTTTTACCCTACTGTTGACAGTGTCGCAATAGTAATTCAACCTAGTACGAGAGGAACTGTTGATTCGCATAATTGGTCATCGCGCTTTGTTGAAAAGCCAGTGGCGCGAAGCTACCATGCGCTGGATTATGATTGAACGCCTCTAAGTCAGAATCCGGGCTAGAAGCGATGTGCTCGCCCGCCGCCCGTTCACCAACCCACAGTAAGGGCCTCTGGTCCCGAAGGGTACGTGTCGTTGGCCAAGCTGTCATGACGGAAGCGTTGGGCAGGCCGTCTTGAAGTACAATTCCCATCGAGCGGCGGGCAGAATCCTTTACAAACGACTTAAATACGCGACAAGGTATGGTAAGTGGCAGAGTGGCCTTGCTTCTAAGTTCCACTGAGATTCATCCCTTTGTCACTCCGATTTGTCCCTCCCCCTCATCGCCTATCTCGGTCCCATCTGCAATCCAATCCTGTCAACCAACACTATTTTTCCCAAACGGGCCAAGAGGATCGATGCCCTATGCCGCTCCCCAAGTGTGTCTCCAAGTGCCTAAGTAAGTCATAAGTTGTAACCCAAGTGTCGACCCACGAATGCCCAAGTGTTGCCAAGTGCTCTGCGCCCAAGTCCGAATAACATTAGCCCAAGTTAGTTTGACACGCTCGCTGCCTGATATAGTGCCGCCGCAAGTGTCGTGGGGTTTTGATGCAACGATGATGCCCAATTATGCCCAAGTGCTATGTGCTATGCCCAAGGATGCCCAAGTGCTATGTGTTATGCCCAAGGATGCCCAAGCACTATGTGCTATACCCAAGTGCTATACCCAAGGATGCCCAAGTTCTAAACCCAAGTGCTATATGCTATACCCAAGTGCTATGCCCAATGATGCCCAAGTGCTATGTGCACACAACCTTTATGCCCAAGTGCTATGCCCAAGTGCTCTGCCTAATGATGCCCAAGTGCTACGTGTGAACGGGCCCACTGCTGGTCGACCCTGCTCATCCCCTCGAGTGCCCAAGTGTTAGAAAGCCTATGCTTGCTTGGTAAGAGATGACAAAAAATTTAAATACGACCTTGTGTGATGCCGGCCCGCATAGGTGCCTAACATTCTTCCCGTAGCATTGACGGTGACTGAGGTTATATTGCCCCTATCTTGGACACGGCTGGGCAAGTTGGTGAACGGTTGCGGCACGACTGCCCACTGTGTTGCACGACGGCGCACGATTGGGCCTCGGATGGGGTGCGTACTTGGGGCACGTACTTGGGGCCTCGAATGAGCCACAACTTGGCAAGCAGTTGGGGCATGCCTTGACAAGCAGCGGGGTCACGCATGGGGCATAATGGGGCAAGCAGTTGGGCCACGTGGTGTGCGTGCATGGGGTGCCCACGCTACACGAAGGTGCGCGCATAGGGCACCCGTGGCACGCGATAGTGCACATATGTGGCCCGCATGGCAAACGAATGTGCACGTATGGGGCGCCTATGCTGCACGATGGTGCGGGCATGCCGCATGAAGGTACGCGCATAGGGCGCGCATACGGCACGATGGTCCATGCATGCAGTCGACATGCTGCATGATGGTGTGCGCATGGGGCGCCCATGCTTCCCGATGGTGCGCGCATGCC